>JASTWF010000309.1:175000-232500 GCA_030390025.1 Squalus acanthias
GTCATTAAAACATCGCCCCTCTTCGTTTTTCAACTCTGAAACTAGTTACTTTTTGACAGCTTTTGTTGGGGTCACCTGCTTCGATTCCACCCACGCCACACACTGGCCTCTGGCTGAGAGTCCAGATGGGTGACCTATAGCCTGTGACAAACTCTCAGCCAACGCCGCTCCGTAGCAGGTCTCTGGAAGGTGTGTGACTGGACTGCTACATTTCCCTTCCCCTCTGGGTGGAAGTGTCATACACACTGCCTGCATGCACCCAGCACCCTCGCCATTGATCAAAAACTGGCCATTTGGGGGAATAGCAAGCCTGATTTCCCCACTCGGAGGAATAGCACATCAACCAGCCCTTCTTGCCTCGAGCCCCCATTTAATGGTGAACAAAATTGAATAGAGACTCACTAGACTAGCTTGTGGATAGCAGTTAACGTTTTTAGTCCAGGGTATTTTCGGAAGAGTAAATGTACTTGAGATCTGACTGTTGTTTGACAGAGAATGATAGTTTTTCAATCTATTTTAGTTACCTTTATTCTTGGATTCCATAGGCTTTCTCCTCTGCGCCCCAATCCTGCCGATTGTTTGAGGGGATCCGGGGCAAGTGATGGTAGTAAAGTGTTGGAGGTCTGCTCAGCCATGTCCCTACCTCTTTGCGCTTCACTCGCGCCCCCCCCCACCCCCACATTTCCTGTGCCTGGCAGTGGAGGGTACACCTGCCCATATGTTGTTGGGCATATGTCAGAAATGGGGATGTTCGCTGATGACTGCGCAGTGTTCAGCACCATTCACAGCTCCTCAGATAATGAAGCAGTCCATGCCCGCATGCAACAAGACCTGGACGACGTTCAGGCTTGGGCTGATAAGGGGCAGGTAACATTCGCGCCACAGAAGTGCCAGGCAATGACTATCTCCAACAAGCGAGAGTCCAACCACCGCCCCATGACATTCAACAGCATTACCATCGCCGAATCCCCCACCATCAACATCCTGGGGTCACCATTGACCAGAAACTTAACTGGACCAGCCACATAAATACTGTGGCAACAAGAGCAGATCAGAGGCGAGGTATTCTGCAGCGAATGTCTCACCTCCTGACTCCCCAAAGCCTTTCCACCATCTACAAGGCACAAGTAAGGAGTGTGATGGAATACTCTCCACTTGCCTGAATGAGTGCAGCTCCAACAACACTCAAGAAGCTCGACACCATCCAGGACAAAGCAGCCTGCTTGATTGGCACCCCATCCACCACCTTAAACATTCACTCCCTCCACCACCAGCGTACCGTGGTTGCAGTGTGTACCATCTACAAGATACACTGCAGCAACTCGCCAAGGCTTCTTCGGCAGCACCTCCTAAACCCGCGACATTTTCCACCTAGAAGGACAAGGGCAGCAGGCGCATGGAAACACCACCACCTCCAAGTTCCCCTCCAAGTCACACACCATCCCGACATAGAAGTATATCGCCGATCCTTCATCATCGCTGGGTCAAAATCCTGGAACTCCCTCCCTAACAGCACAGTGGGAGAACCTTCACCACACGGACTGCAGCGGTTCAAGAAGGCAGCTCACCACCACCTTCTCAAGGGCAATTAGGGATGGGCAATAGATGACGCCCACATCCCATTAACGAATAAAAAAAAATGGCAATGGCAATGGAATCAGTGAAATACCTCCTCTTGTGTGTTTCCCGTGATTTGCATTGTTTAAATGCTGGATGTACGGGTTGCCTGTTAGGTCCATATAGCCAGCGTTCTATTGACAGAGCTGGGGGCCCGGGGGTTTTCTTTTTACATGTGGGCTCCGAAGGAAGGTCAGATGGGCTCAGGGACACATCTTTGTGGTAGATGGAGGTATTGTCCCTCCCCTCTCCTCCCAAGTGTGCCCCAAACGAGGAATGGGGTGGAAAACCTAGAGCCATTACTCTAACGCAGTACTAAACATGGAGCCATAGTAGCGATACCATATGGCACCCCATGCCACCCCTAACGCCACACATTTTCTACCCAAGAGAATGGAGAGGTGCCCTGATTGTGGGCCTCCGCCAATGCCAGTCACAGGATGAAAAATTCGGTTGCTTTGCGCCTCCCGTTAGCGCTCGAAGAGGGCGCTAATGGGGTGCAAAGCAACTAGCGCCCGGAGCGCGGCGATGTTTGCGCCGCTCGCGAAATTGACCAGACATTTTGCGGCGGCGCTAAACACTACCGCCACGATCTCCTGCGCCGGCAGATCGTGACGTCAGTCGAGCGTGCAACGCCCCGGTAGCGCCCCGGACCGGATATTGAGTGGCGCCCCCTGCCTTACCACCTGCCGCTAGCAACGACAGGTTGGGGGAACGTTTTGCAGTCGGGAAGGGACTGGGGGAGCACTATTTAAAGGCGACCGCTTCCTGCCGTTTTTTGTTGGCGACATTTTTGCACCACGCATTCTGAGAGAGAGAGAGAGAGAGAGACTTCTGGAGAGATTCAACGCTGTGTGAAGGAGTTTTGGGTACTGAGTAGCACTTTGCAGGTTCATTTTGATTTGATCTTTCTTGCATCGATTTAGAAGAGACTGTGGGGGCTGCACTTTGAGCTTTTTCCCTGGGCCTCTCCATTGTTCTTTCCAGCAGATTTGATGTACATGTCTCTCCAGGCCGAGATTCAAGGCTGCAATGAGCAGGGTGTGGATGGAGAGCAAGATCGACCCTCCCCTTTAAGAACTGGCCGGCACTAGTGTGTCTGTGTTCTATTGCTGACTGACATCACATGAGCTTCGCCAGCGCTCTGAGGTAGCGCCTCGCTCCTCGGCGTTAGCGCCTTAAGAGAGGTGTGTAGCGCCTGATTTAGCGCTCCAATCACATCCAGGGGTGATCGAAGCCAAGTTTGCAGTCGGAGGCGATAATTAGCGCCAGGTGCTAAACTTTGCGCCCGGCCGATAATTGCGCCCCAAACGGGGCGATACTGAATTTCTCCCCCACAGATTTGAACACTCTCCAGCTGGAGAAGTGCCTCATCTCCTGCCAGCCTTGTTAAAGACAAAAATAAAGTCAGGTGGCCAATTTTATGGGTGAATCTGGTCCTCCTGAATTCCTGTGCACTGATGCATGCTGGAGCATCTCTGACTCAAAGCATCAGCTTAACCCTTGCCACTGCTACTTGGCTGCAATGATGTTTCTAACAAGATCCCAGGCCAGGATAGGAGACACACAGCTGTAAAAAGCACACGGCAATAGCGAAATGCATTAATACGTTTCCTGTTCCAGAATGGAATGACCCAGAAACTGCACCAGAGCAATTAGCAGATAGATCAATCACACAGCCCTGCTCCCTACCCAGGATTCATTACCTCTGGTTAGCCATTCGCAATGTGCAAATTGCATAATTTGCTAATATTATCTGCAAGCTCCTATCAATCCCAAGTCCCTACATCTTATACTGACATAATGCAGCAAGACACTTAATATGCGCTGTCGAGCAACACACTGTTTGCCATGATCTTAATTTAAGCCAACAACTTGCATTAGTATAGAAGAATGTCTCAGGGCACTTTACAAGGGGAACGGAGGCGGTCGGGCGGGGAGGGGGAAAGATAAGAGAAGTGGGACTGAAAGCACAGTTTACAAAATAGATTCTTAGGGGGCTTTTTTTTTTAAAAGGGAGAGAGGTTTCAGTTACGTGGAGAGACTGGAGATTGTTGGGATTGTTCTCCTTTGAGCAGAGAGGTTCTGGGCAGATTTAATAGAAGTGTTGAAAATTAAGAGAGGTTTTGATCGAGTAAATAAGGGGAAACTGTTTCCACTGGCAGGAGGGTCAATAACCAGAGGACACAGATTGAAGATAATTGGCAAAAAAAGCCAGGGAGGAGATGAGGAGACTTTTTTTTTTACGCAGCGAGTTGTTGTGATCTGGAATGCACGGCCTGAAAGGGAAGCAGATTCAATAGTAACTTTCAAGAGGGAACTGGATAAATACTTGAAAAGGAAAAATCTGCAGGGCAATGGGGAAAGAGCAGGGGAGTGGGACTAATTGGATAGCGCTTTCAGAGAAGCAGCACATCACGATGGGCCGAATGGCCTCCTTCTGTGCTGTATGATTCTACGTAGCGAGGTGAAAGATTTTGGGGGAAAGTTCCAAAGACTGGGACGACAGTGATTGAAAGACTGGCCTCAGGTGGTGGAGAGGACAGTGCAAGGAAGGAACCAAGGTCCGCAGTACATGACGCCACAAGGACTGAGAAGAGCGAGAACGCAGACAAGGTAAATCAGCTCGAAGTTGTTAAGAGGAAGGGAAAACTAAGGAAGGTACGGCGTTCCATAGTGTGGAGGTCCTGGGCCAGAACGAGTCAGAGTAGGAGACACCTTTAACATTGTAAACATGCTATTATACTTCACAGAGGGGAAACAGATGTCAAGCAGTAGTGGAAGGGCTAGGAGGCTAACTGGAAGCATGATTGAAAAGATTTTAAAAGTGGGGAGGGAAGTCGAGAGGCAGAGGGGTTGAGGGAGAAAGTTCCACAAAGTAGGGCCAAGGCAGCGGGAAGTTCTGCTACCACTGGTGGAACGGAGAGGGTGGAGGGTACAGCACAGGAGGCCAG
This sequence comes from Squalus acanthias, assembly GCA_030390025.1. Taxonomy (NCBI): domain Eukaryota; kingdom Metazoa; phylum Chordata; class Chondrichthyes; order Squaliformes; family Squalidae; genus Squalus; species Squalus acanthias. Next base: position 179,572 of record JASTWF010000309.1, read on the forward strand.
AATCAGGGAATCGTAGGGTGCGGCTTGGGACGTAGGGCTGCAGGAGGTCGCAGAGGCAGGGTGGGGTGAGACTGCGGAGGGATTTGTAAATGCATTGAGGATTTTGAATTCAATGTGCTGTGGTACAGGGAGCCAATGGTAGTTGGTAAGGATAGGAGTGATGGACGAGTGGGACTTAGTGGCGGATAGATTGTGGGCAGCGGAGTTTTGGACAAATTGGGAGTTTGTGTAGGATGGAGCTTGTGAGATCGGTGAGGAAGACACTAGTAATAAAAGTGTGAATGAGTCAACTAGGGATGGTCATGATGAGATTAGGGATGGTAGTAATGAGATTAGGGATGGTAGTAATGAGATTAGGGATGGTAGTAATGAGATTAGGGATGGTAGTAATGAGATTAGGGATTGTCGTAATGAGATTAGGGATTGTCGTAATGAGATTAGGGATTGTCGTAATGAGATTAGGGATTGTCGTAATGAGATTAGGGATTGTCGTAATGAGATTAGGGATTGTCGTAATGAGATTAGGGATTGTCGTAATGAGATTAGGGATGGTAGTAATGAGATTAGGGATGGTAGTAATGAGATTAGGGATGGTAGTAATGAGATTAGGGATGGTAGTAATGAGATTAGGGATGGTAGTAATGAGATTAGGGATGGTAGTAATGAGATTAGGGATGGTAGTAATGAGATTAGGGATGGTAGTAATGAGATTAGGGATGGTAGTAATGAGATTAGGGATTGTCGTAATGAGATTAGGGATGGTAGTAATGAGATTAGGGATTGTCGTAATGAGATTAGGGATTGTCGTAATGAGATTAGGGATGGTAGTAATGAGATTAGGGATGGTAGTAATGAGATTAGGGATGGTAGTAATGAGATGAGGGATGGTAGTAATGAGATGAGGGATGGTAGTAATGAGATTAGGGACTGTCGTAATGAGATGAGGGATGGTAGTAATGAGATTAGGGATGGTAGTAATGAGATTAGGGATGGTAGTAATGAGATTAGGGATGGTAGTAATGAGATGAGGGATGGTAGTAATGAGATGAGGGATGGTAGTAATGAGATTAGGGACTGTCGTAATGAGATGAGGGATTGTCGTAATGAGATGAGGGATGGTATTAATGAGATTAGGGATTGTCGTAATGAGATAAGGGATGGTCGTAATGATGTAAGGTAAAGCTAGGAAATGGTGCAGAGGTGGAAATAGGTGGTCTGGTGATGGATAAATTATGGGGTTTGAATCTCAGCTCATTGTGGAACAGGACCCTGTCTGGTTCAACTGAAGAGAGCGCTGGGGAAAAGGGTGGATTTGGGGGCAAGAAAGGAAGGCTAATCATGGGGCAGTATTTGGAGAGGACAGAGGAGTCAAGGGTGGACTGTTGGGGGGAGAGGGGTATTGATGGCACTTTGGAAGACTATCTAGTCATGATCAGAACTCACCAAGAATAGGTTAAGTAGCTGTGGACCCATGTCTTTCCAAGCAATGGCGCCGAATTAATGATTATTAAATCACTGCAACTATCTTACTGGAAATATAAACTCTTGATTTGCAGAATAAGTTTAAAAGATATTGCAATAACTTTTTTTAAAATTTGTTTTAAGGTCCGACTTTGGAAGAGTTGAAATATTAGTCTCCTTTCTAAAGCGCTGTCACAGAGAAAACAGCGTGGAAAACATTTGATCGAGAGCTTGGAAATGAGCAAAGGAATTTCATCAGCACATGATGTCCCTCAGTCTGCAAAAAAAAAACCAGTTTGCTCCAAGTGGAGCGTATGATAAATGTGCATGTGACCATCACAATTTATGCAAGTGATACTGGTTAGAGAACGTCACCATGAAGAGCAGCTCCGTGATTGTTTATTTTAATTTGTACAGTGAATGTTGACACGTATAACGTAGTTGAAGCTTTAATGATCCTGCTTAAGTAAAGCTCGTTGCAGCTGAGGCCTGATTGAAAGAAGGGACCACAGGTTGAGCTTGTTCATCCCCAATTACAACTTACTCATGGATCACAGCATGTCCATTGTCGCGGTTGAATTGGGCCTTAAAGACATTTGCATTTCTATCCCAGATTTTTTAGCTGCCGAGACTCTTTTCCTTTAATTGTTATAAATCCAACTGAATCCACGCGTGTCACGATATTCCGTAGGATGCCGCACTGAACATAGAACATCCCCTACACAAAACAGCGCGCCACACACGAGCTTTACCATCCTAAGAGAAGGATTATCTGCAGTGCTGGGTCGGGAATTCAGTTTGCAGTTTTAAAGCTGCCAACCCTGTTTAAAATAACACTGAAACCTATTTCTGTCCGATCAACTGCCGTTGATTTATGAGGATAAAGTGGAAATTGAACTAAGCTGCATCCCTCTGATCTACCTTCAGCAGTTAGTAACATTGTTTGGTTCAGAATAATCACTAGTTAATGGAATTATTGGTCTAGCGCACACAGAAGGGTTGTTGTAACCGAGAAAAGGTCGTTATGCCCAACAAGCCTATTACATTTTTTTCAGATCAGCTCCATCAAGCTGCCTTGTCATTGTATCCAGAAATGCCTTCTCGATCCAGAAACACACACAGGGGTTGATTTCCGCTGTTTGCGATTTAAAGCAAAATCATAAATGTGTTCCTTATACATTTCCAATCTTGCTATAAATAGCAAAGAATGGAAACCTTCCCCCCAATTATCTCTTGACCCCGTTTATACTGTCTGCCTCATTGCCCTTCCCAGTAACTTATTCCACAACTCAATTACCCTTTGGGTGTAAAAGTTACACTTGACTCCCTGTGTTACTCCTAACTTCCCAATTTTTAACTCGTGTTCCCTGGCATTTAACCCTTTGCTCCACTGAACAATTTACATGGGCCAGCTTTGTCAGTTCCCTTCATAATCTTGAAAACTTCACTTAGATCACCGCAAAGTTTTTTTTCCCCCCAAAAGAAAACCAGCACAATTCCCTTCAGCTTTCCTCAACTTAAAATCCTGATGCCAGGAATCACCTTGGCTACTCGCCTCGATATCCTTCCTGCAACTAGATGATGAGAACTGCACACAGTGCAACGACCAGTTAATGGAGTTGTTGGTTAGTGAGATCAGCGGTCAGTGGAGTTGTTGGTTAGTGTGATCAGCGGTTAGTGGAGTTGTTGGTTAGTGTGATCAGCGGTTAGTGGAGTTGTTGGTTAGTGTGATCAGTGGTTAGTGGAGTTGTTGGTTAGTGTGATCAGCGGTTAGTGGAGTTGTTGGTTAGTGTGATCAGCGGTCAGTGGAGTTGTTGGTTAGTGTGATCAGCGGTTAGTGGAGTTGTTGGTTAGTGAGATCAGTGGTTAGTGGAGTTGTTGGTTAGTGTGATCAGCGGTTAGTGGAGTTGTTGGTTAGTGTTATCAGCGGTTAGTGGAGTTGTTGGTTAGTGTGATCAGCGGTTAGTGGAGTTGTTGGTTAGTGTTATCAGCGGTTAGTGGAGTTGTTGGTTAGTGAGATCAGTGGTTAGTGGAGTTGTTGGTTAGTGTTATCAGCGGTTAGTGGAGTTGTTGGTTAGTGTGATCAGCGGTTAGTGGAGTTGTTGGTTAGTGTGATCAGCGGTTAGTGGAATTGTTGGTTAGTGTGATCAGCGGTTAGTGGGGTTGTTGGTTAGTGTGATCACCGGTTAGTGGGGTTGTTGGTTAGTGTGATCACCGGTTAGTGGAGTTGTTGGTTAGTGTGATCAGCGGTTAGTGGAATTGTTGGTTAGTGTGATCAGTGGTTAGTGGAATTGTTAGTTAGTGTGATCAGCGGTTAGTGGAATTGTTGGTTAGTGTGATCAGTGGTTAGTGGAATTGTTGGTTAGTGTGATCAGTGGTTATTGGAATTGTTGGTTAGTGTGATCAGTGGTTAGTGAAGTTGTTGGTTAGTGTGATCAGTGGTTAGTGGAGTTGTTGGTTAGTGTGATCAGTGGTTATTGGAATTGTTGGTTAGTGTGATCAGTGGTTAGTGGAGTTGTTGGTTAGTGTGATCAGCGGTTAGTGGAGTTGTTGGTTAGTGTGATCAGTAGTTAGTGAAGTTGTTGGTTAGTGTGATCAGTGGTTAGTGGAGTTGTTGGTTAGTGTGATCAGTGGTTATTGGAATTGTTGGTTAGTGTGATCAGTGGTTAGTGGAGTTGTTGGTTAGTGTGATCAGCGGTTAGTGGAGTTGTTGGTTAGTGTGATCAGCGGTTAGTGGAATTTTTGGTTAGTGTGATCAGTGGTTAGTGGAATTGTTAGTTAGTGTGATCAGTGGTTAGTGGAATTGTTGGTTAGTGTGATCAGTGGTTAGTGAAGTTGTTGGTTAGTGTGATCAGTGGTTAGTGGAGTTGTTGGTTAGTGTGATCAGTGGTTATTGGAATTGTTGGTTAGTGTGATCAGTGGTTAGTAGAGTTGTTGGTTAGTGTGATCAGCGGTTAGTGGAGTTGTTGGTTAGTGTGATCAGCGGTTAGTGGAATTGTTGGTTAGTGTAATCAGTGGTTAGTGGAGTTGTTGGTTATTGTGATCAGTGGTTAGTGGAATTGTTGGTTGGTGTGATCAACGGTTAGTGGAGTTGTTGGTTAGTGTGATCAGCGGTTAGTGGAATTGTTGGTTAGTGTAATCAGTGGTTAGTGGAGTTCTTGGTTAGTGTGATCAGTGGTTAGTGGAGTTGTTGGTTATTGTGATCAGTGGTTAGTGGAATTGTTGGTTAGTGTGATCAGCGGTTAGTGGAGTTGTTGGTTAGTGTGATCAGCGGTTAGTGGAATTGTTGGTTAGTGTAATCAGTGGTTAGTGGAGTTGTTGGTTATTGTGATCGCCAATTAGTGGAATTGTTGGTTAGTGTGATCAGTGGTTTGTGGAGTTGTTGGTTAGTGTGATCAGTGGTTAGTGGAGTTGTTGGTTAGTGTGATCAGTGGTTATTGGAGTTGTTGGTTAGTGTGATCAGTGGTTAGTGGAGTTGTTGGTTAGTGTGATCAGTGGTTAGTGGAGTTGTTGGTTTGTGTGATTCAAATGCCAGTTCCTGAGTGAGATTATGTTAAACCCTAAGGGGACTGGTATGAGATAATTCACCAAATACCTAAACAGGGCCCAAGCTGAACACTTAAACTCCAGCTTTACAAAGAAACAGTGCCGACCATGGACAGAATAGCAAAGTGACGGCAGGGGAATGAAGATATCAATTACAGTTGCCAACAGTTGTTATTCACGAATAAAAACACATTAAGCTTTTAAGAGGTTTATACAAACCTGTCAAGTGTACCGTTGAATAAGAGGCGTTCATCCCAAGAATGGTCTGGTGCCTGGAGACTTTCCGAGAGAATAGTTCGGAGTTTCAGTCTTACTGCAATGTGCATGATTCACAGCATTAAATAAAATTGATGGTCAAGGATATAATTAGTGCAGTTAATGGTATTGTGGACTACAGCCCCTAACCATGAGTCACTCTGTGTGTTTTACAAACTCGTTGATCTAATGCTGTACAAGTGGTGAATACTTCTGCGCATAATACTATAAAACTTAGTCAGGCACCAAGTTTCAAACAACAGTGATCTTTCTCTCTGTCTCTGCAATGACTTCATTCCTCTTGCACTCATGTGTTCTCCTTCACCAACTATAACATGAGCCAGTTATATAAATTGCCATAATTTCTACATAAGGATATTCAGCAGATGAACACTGTATAAATGTTTTCTTAATCTGCTGCATTCCTTATAAATTGTTTTAAATTTGTACAGTTACAGTACTATCCTTTGTAGCACTCATAAAATGCACAGATACAGCTTTCCCCAACAGCCAAGTGTTCAAATGGCCAACTGAGCCATACAGACCAGAAGGTCCTCGGCTCACTGCCTGATCCCTGCTGAGTTCGATGTTCTCAGCCAAGGCAGCAGCTGGGGTGTCTACAAGGGGCCTCTCAATGCCATGGGTTAGGGAGGAGAAAAATAACCCAGTGTTCCCGCTGCTGATTACTCCTGTTAAAAAGTGTGGATGTTTTGCGTGAAGACTTGACGATTCCAACGCACTCCTGGCTGGCCTTCCACGTTCTACCCTATGTAAACTTGAGGTGATCCAAAACTCGGCTGCCCCGTGTCCTAACTCGCACCGAGTCCCGTTCGCCCATCGCCCCTGTGCTCGCTGACCTACATTGGCTCCCGGTTAAGCAAAGCCTCGATTTCAAAATTCTCCTCCTTGTTTTCAAATCCCTCCATGGTCTCGCCCCTTCCTATCTCTGTAACCTCCTCCAGCCCTACAACCCTCCGAGATATCTGCGCTCCTCCAATTCTGGCCTTTTGAGCATCCTTGATTTTAATCGCTCAACCATTGGTGGCTGTGCTTTCAGCTGCCGAGGCCCTAAGTTCGCATCTGGTGCGAGTCAGAATATGGACAGCAGAGTTTTGGATGACCGGAAGTTTATGGAGGGCGGAAGATAGGGGGCTGGCCAGGAGTTCATTGGAATAGTCACATCTAGGGGTAACAAAGGCATGAGTGAGCAGATGAGTTGAGGCAGGGGCGGAGTCGGGCAATGTTATGGAGGTGGAAACAGGCGGTCTTAGTGATGGAGCAGATATGTGGTCGGAAGCACATCTCGGGGTCAAATACGACACCAAGGTTGTGAACAGTGTGGTTCAGCCTCAGACAAATGTTAGGGAGAGTGATGGAGTCAGTGGCTAGGGAACGGAGTTTGTGGTGGGACTGAAGACAATGGCTTCGGTCTTCCCAATATTTAGTTGGAGAAAATTTCTGCTCATCCAGTACCGGATGTCGGAAAAGCAGTCTGACAATTTAGACAAAAATGAGAAGTCGCACAACACCAGGTTATAGTCCAACAGTTTTATTTGAAATCACAAGCTTTCGGAGCTATCGATCGCCCCTTCAAAACTGTTGGACTATAACCTGGTGTTGTGCGACTTCTCATTTTTGTCCACCCCAGTCCAACACCGGCATCTCCGCATCATGACAATTTAGAGACAGTGGAGGGGATGAGAGAGATAGTGTTGAGGTAGAGTTGAGTGCCTTAGCATACATGTGGAAACTGATGCTGTGTTTTCGGATGATGTCGCCGAGGGGCAGCATGTAGATGAGAAATAGGAGGGGGCCAAGGATAGATCCTTGGGGGAGACCAGAGGTAACGGTGTACAAGCAGGAAGAGAAGCCATCACAGGTGGTTCTCTGGCTAGAACCGGATATATAAGAATGGAACCAGACGAGTGCAGTCCCACCCAGCAGGACGATGGTGGAGAGGCGTTGGAGAAGGATGGTGTGGTCAACCGTGTCAAAGGCTGCTGACAAGCCAAGAAGGACGAGGAGGGATAGTTTACCTTTGTCACAGTCACAAAGGATGTCATTTGTGACTTTGATAAGAGCCGTTTCGGTACTGTGGCAAGGGCGGAAACCTGATTGGAGGGATTCAAACATGGAGTTTCGGGAAAGATGGGCACGGATTTGGGAGGTGACAACACGTTCAAGGAATTTGGAGAGGAAAGGGAGGTTGGAGATGGGGCGGTAGTTTGCAAGGACGGAGGGGTCAAGGGTTGTTTTTTTGAGGAGAGGGGTGATGACGGCAGATTTGAAGGAGAGGGGGACAGTACCTGAGGGGAGAGAACCGTTAACAATATCAGCTAACATGGGGCCAGGAAGGGAAGTTGGGTGGTCAACAGTTTAGTGGGAATAGGGTCGAGGGAGCAGGAGGTGGGTCTCATGGACAAGATGAGCTCAGGAAGGGCATGAGGGGAGATCGGAGAGAAACTGGAGAAAGATGCGAGTTCAGGGCTAGGGCAGGGGGGGAACCTTAGAGGAAGTTTGGCCCAGTGTGGTAGGGGAAGAAAGGGAAGTGGCAGAGGCAGCTGATCGGATAGTTTCAATCTTAGAGACAAAGAAGTCCATGAGCTCCTCGCACTTGTTGTTGGTGGTGAGGGTGGAGGAGACAGGGGAGAGGGGTTTAAGAAGACGGTTTTCATTCTAGGATGATTCTGGAATAGTGAGCAGTTTTGGCAGATGAGAGCAAGGCCCAATAGTGCTTTATGTGGTCCATCCAGATCTGGCGATGAATGGCTAAACCAGTTGTCCGCCATAAACGTTCAAGTCTACGTCTCTTGGACTTAAGGGAGTGGAGATGTGGGCCGTACCAGGGGGAATGACCAGGGTGCAAAGGAGTAATGGTTTTAATGGGGACTAGGGCATCAAGGAGGTGAGGGTGTGGTTGAGCAGATCGGTAGCTGCAGAAATGTCGTGGTGAATGGAGGGCCAAAGACTGGACAGGTGGGACTTTGAAAGTGCAGTTGTAAGAGAATTGGGAGAGAGTTTTTTTCAGGGGCGGACACAGAAGGAAGTCGGGTTGGGAGGGGGAAGGGGGAAGTGGGTGGAGAGCAATACAAGGAAGTGATCAGAGATGGCCTTATCTGTGATTGACACAATGCGAGTAGCGAGGCCACGATAGATGGCAAGGTCAAGGGGGTGGCTGTGAATATGGGTTGGGGAGTTTACATGGAGGGAGAGATTAAGGGCGGATAGGAGGCTAGTGAACTCAGAGGAGAGAGAGAATGATGATTTGAGATGGAGTTTGAAATCACCGAGGATGAGAAGTCGCTTGGTGCAGAGGCTGAGGGAGGAGAACAGTGAAGATATCTCGGTGAGAAAATTGGCACGGTACTAGGGTGTGCGATAGAGAACGAGGATTTTAAATAAGAGGCGAGAGGGGTGGAACAAGGTACGATGCTCATAGGAGGAGAAGATGCCAGATGAGATGGGGTCTGACCAAGGTGTGATTTGGTGATAAGAGCCACACCGTCACCGCGACGGTCTGGGCGGGGCAAGTGGTGGAAGGTATAACCAGGCAGGGGAGGCTTCATTTAGGGGGAAGGTGTCATCACCCCTCAGCCAAGTTTCCGTCAAGGCCATGATGCCAATGCAATCATCCACGCTAAGCTCATGGATGGCAAGGGACTTGCTCACAAATCAATAGACATTCTGGAGGGAGATGTGGAGAGGGGCGGTGATAGTTGATCCAGTGGCAGAGTCCACAGGGTCAGCATTGGGAGGGGTGAGTGGGATGGGAAGGAGGTAGGAATGATTAGCCTCCAGCGCGTGTTGGGTGAGAGAGTAGGATGGGGCAGTTGGGGGTTGCTGCTCATGAGGAGGCAGCGACGGGTGCCTTGATGGGCCCTTCGGAGGATGCCAAGAGAGGCACAGAGGGAATCTGTAGGCTTATCTAAGGTTATTCCGTCCCTAATCAGGAATCTTTTCAGCCCTCCATCCTCTACTTTAGCGTGGAACCTGTTGGATCATTTCTTATTGCCTTTTTAAGTCCCAAGACATTCAGAGGGAGATTAAGCCTGTGACTCTTTGACCTTTCCTAAATCCTTTACAATGCAATCATTGTACTTCCCAGTACAGTATGTGATATCAATGCTTTCTCTCTTTGGGAGAGTTGGGTGCGTCTTGATATAGTTTCTGAAAGAGACAAAACATCACTAAACAGTGTAACAGAGTGAGAGAGGAACGATATGTGAGCTATAGGCTTTTGAGCAATGTTCCCTTTAAGCTACGCGGCTTTTAAATAGGAAAAACCGCGCATGCACTGTGTTTTGAATGGGCTGCACGGCCGCTTAAAGGGGCCGCGCACCCAAAAAAACTTAAAGGGAACACTGCTTTTGAGAGCGCTGTACCTGATATAGGGGTACAACTTTAAGAAATTGTGTAAAATGTCAGAATGACCACGACAAGGCGGTAAAGCTTTAAGAAATCTTTAATGGCAATCAAGGTCAATTGGGAATGACTCCTAGCCTGAAAGGATAAAATGCAGGGAAATGGCTCGGCTGGGGGAATGTGGGAGAGGAATGAGCTGAGAGTGAGTGCGTGTATAGTGGAAAGTAATCCCTGATACTGTCTTGTTCATCTCTGCTCTTAAAGACACAACTGCCGTGGGTGAATAAGTCTCACTTATTTTGAACATTAAGCTCTAGTTGGTGTCTAATTGACTATTGGGGCCTAGGCCTGCTTCAGCCTGCTCCAACAGACATTGAAAAGTGCAATCCCTGCTGTTCGTTGTATATGTTTGATGTGTCCTGATCAAATGCTGTGTCTGACAACTTGCTGACTTTTTGTTGGTCTTTTGTTGTAAGTTGCCTGAGAGAGACCATATTGTTGAAATCCAGCTGTTGCATTCTGCGAAAGCTGTGTACAGCTCTGTCATTCCATATACGTCAACATTTCTATTGAATTCAGGCTGACTTCTGGTTTTCAGTCTGACTGTGGTTTGGGACTAACTTTTGTGGGCAGTTTGGTAACGCTCGGCCTACCACTGAGGTGTGACGTTTCTACCCTGGTGCCGTCTCTAGAGGAGGGTTTTGATGGCATTGCAGTTCTTTCTTCCGATTCCATCAGCCGTGGCTCAGTGGGTAGCACTCGCGCCTCTAGTTTGTGGGTTCAAGTCCCGCTCCAAGGACTTGAGCACAAAATCTAGGCTGACACTCCCAATGCAGTACTGAGGGAGCGCTGCGCTGTCAGATCTGCTGTCTTTTGAATGAGATATTAAACCGAGGCCCCATCTGCTCTCCCAGGTGGATGTAAACTGTCCCATGGCACTATTTTGAAGAGGAGCAGAGGAGTTCTCCTGGTGTCCCGGCCAATATTTATCCCTCAATCAACATCACTAAAAACAGATGATCTGGTCATTATCACATTGCTGTTTGTGGGAGCTTGCTGTGCGCAAATTGGCTGCCGCGTTTCCTACATTACAACAGTGACTCCACTTCAAAAGTACTTCATTGGCTGTAAAGTGCTTTGGGATGTCCTGAGGTCGTGAAAGGCGCTATAGAAATGCAGGTCCTTTCCCCCTCCTCAGGGCACTGATTGATGCTGGAATTTTATGGGGTCTCAGCTGGCCAGATACCCACACAGGTACTCCTTCGAGCAGAGATCACCGGACAGTGATCAGGAGCAATGACCCTGGCTGACCAGGGATTGAAGCTTGGACTCTCCTGAGCTATGGGGGAGCCTGTGGACCCCTCTTTAAATGCCGTAAGCTCACTGTACACCACATGGCTGTGTTTTTACACGATTACTGTCGTGTGAAATTTCAAGTAAAAAAAAAACGATGACGTAAATGGGAACACCCCCAACACAGACGGAGGTCAATAAAATGTTAAATTAAAATAATGACTAAAAAAAGAACTGTGCCTTTAGATCCCACTTCCTAAGCCATTCCCTAAACTTTCCGGTGACCTATGTTAAAATTATGTCAAAGCACCTTTCTTTAACACCGAAAGGTTTGATAGTTTGCTCTTGTGTTATTCCTTAAAGTCTAATGACGTATTGCTTGGTGTACCAAACCTACCATGGCATGAGAACTGACTGCCAGGAACAGAATTACTAAGCAACCGCCCCGGATTGTGCTCGCTGCCAAAACCTCTTTAAAATTCTGACTCCACACACTAACTCTAGTGCCAGTATTCGAAACAGATCAGCGCGTGGAACTACAGTATTTTAAAGTTCCTCCCAGCGTAAATATACAGCAGATCCTCAATTGATTTCTTTTCTCTTCATTCGAGCCATGTTTTGTTCTTTAATTATTCCAACTTGTATGTGATGTGGCATGGATACAACGCATGGATCCAGGTGACCAGGACACACAGGCATTGTCTTTGCTTGTGTACTTATATAAACATGGCAGGGCCTTCAGCCTCGACGCCCTCTCCCTAAACCCTTCCCCCGCGTTACATCTGTCCCCATCTTCAAAAGTCTCCTTTAAAGCCTATCTCTGCGACCACGCATTCGGTCACTTCCCCTAATTATCTCCGTCCTCCTGCTTATTGTCCCATCCTCTGCAAAGCACCTTGGGTCATCTTGTTATATGAAAGGCACCATATAATTGCCAATTGTTGTTTCTGTGTCTTATTAGGGTTTCTTTGATGTTTTATTTTCCTCACACAATCATGGGTACATGGAATAGATTCATAGCTGAAGCACTCGATGCTGTGTTTTAAAAAAGCTCGGTGGAGATAGTCGAATATTATAAGCTACCTGGCAGTTCCTGAGCTCCTCAGTCTAGGATAAAAGTCATAGCAAAGGAAGCAACCAGTTAAAGATGTATAACAACAACTTGCATTTATATAGCACCTTTAATGTCGTGAAACATCCCAAGGTGCTTCATAGGAACGTTATCAAACAAAATGTGGCACTGAGCCACATAAGGAGATATTAGGACAGAGCTTGGTCAAAGAGAGAGGTTTTAAGACGAAGAGAGAGGCGGAGAGGTTTAGGGAGGGATTTCCAGAGCTTGGGGCCTAGGCGGCTGAAGGCACGGCCGCCAATGGTGGGGTATGGACAAGAGTTGGAGGAGCGCAGAGTTCTGAGGGTTGTAGGGCTAGAGGAGGTTAGAGATAGGGAGGGGCGAGGCCATGGAGAGATTTGAACACGAGGATGAGAATTTTAAATTTGAGGCATGGTGGACTGGGAGCCAGTGTCGGTCAGCGAGCACAGGGGTGATGGGTGAACGGGACTTGGTGTGAGTTAGGACACGGGCAGTAGAGTTTTGGATGAGCTTCAGTTTGTGGAGGCTGGAAGATGGGAGGCCAGCCAGGAAAGCATTGGAATAGTCAAGTCTGGAGGAAGGAAATGCATGGATGAGGGTTTCAGCAGCAGATGGGTTGAGGAAGAGGTGGAGACGGGCGATGTTAAAAAGGTGGAAGTAGGTGGTCTTTGTGATGGAGAGGATAGGAGGTCGGAAGCTCAGCTCAGGGTCAAATAGGACACTAAGGTTGTAAACAGGCTGGTTCAGCCTGAGACAGCGGCCAGGGAAGGAGATGGAATCCATGGCGAGGGAACGGAGTTTGTGGCAGGGGCTGAAGGCAATGGCTTCGGTCTTCCTAACATTTAATTGGAGGAATTTATGCTCATCCAGTACTGGGTATCGGACAAGCAGTCTGACAACAGAGGCAGTGGAGGGGTCAAGAGAGGCGGTGATGAGGTAGAGCGGGTGTTGCCAGCGTGCATGTGAAACTTAACGTTGTGTCTTCGGGTGATGTCGCCGAGGGGCAGCATGTAGATGAGAAATCGGAGGGGGCCAAGGATGGAACCTTGGGGGACTCCAGAGGTAATGGTGTGAAGGCAGGAAGAGAAGCCACTGCAGGTAACTCTCTGGCTACGACTGGATAGGTAAGAATGGGACCAGGTGAGGAGAGTCCCACCCAGCTGGACAAGGGAGGAGATCATTGGAGGAGGATGGTGTGGTCAACTGTGTCGAAGGATAAGGAGGGATAGTTTACCACGGTCACAATCACAGCTGTAGCAGGAACGGAAACCTGATTAGAGAGATTCAAACATAGAGTTGCAGGAGAGATCAGCACATATTTGAGAGGCGACAACATGTTCAAGGACTGTGGAGAGAAAAGGGAGGTTGGAGATGGGGCGGCAGTTGGCAAGGACCGTGGTCATGGGTCGGTTTTTTAAGGAGGGAGGAGATGATGGGTGATTTGAAGAGGAGCGGGACAGTACCTGAGGAGAGGGATTGTTTATAATGTCAGAATTGGGTGGCCAGTAGTTTAGTGGGAATAGAGACGAGAGAGCAGAAGGTGGCTCTCATGGACAAGATGAGCTCAGAGGGCACGAGGAAAGATCGGAGAGAAACTGGAGAAAGATGCGAGTTCAGGGCTAGGGGGGAACCTTAGGGGAAGTTTAGCCCACTGAGCTAGGGGAAGGGAGGGAAGTGGCAGAGGCAGCTGAACGGATGGTCTCAATCTTTGAGACAAAGAAATCTATGAGCTCCTCGCACTTGCTGTTGGAGGTGAGGGTGAAGGGTGCAGCGGAGAGGGGTTTAAGGAGATGGTTGGTAGTGGAGAATAGAAGCCGGGCATTATTGTTACTCTTCAGAATGATCCTGAAGTAGTGAGCCGTTTTGGCAGAGGAGAGCAGGACCCGACAGTGCTCTGAGGTCCAGCCAGATCTGGGGTGAATGGCTAAACCACAAGATGTGAGGTTAGATAAGCATTCTGGGCTTAGCTTTGACTTACCCTGGGGGAAGTGGGGTGGCAGAAAGAAACTTTGCAGAATCTTTCCACTGGACATGAAATGGATTGGACACTGAGGAGTGTGTGCGGCCTGTGGAAGGAATAAGGTTGAAGGGTTGAATGTCTTTTTCTCATTTTTTGTTTTCCTATATTCTAGAGATTTACAAACCCAGATCAGTAAAAGTGTGGTCATAGAATAAGTAACATCAAGCGTCCCAACTTCCAGGGCCTGACTTTAAATATAGAGCTTTCTCTGTCTCTGCTCACATTCATAGAATGCACAGCACTGAAACAGGCCATTCGGCCCAACGTGTCCGTGCCGGTGTTTATGCTCCACACGAGCCTCCTCCCACCCTTTTCATCTCACCCCATCAACATATCCTTCTATTCCTTTCTCCCTCATGTGCTTATCCAGCTTCCCCTTAAATGCATCAATGCTATTTGCTTCAACCACTCCCTGTGGTAGCGAGTTCCACCTTCTCACCACTCTCTGGGTAAAGAAGTTTTTGCTGAAAACTTCACAATGCATTTGAACACACGTGTGGACATTATCTGTTGAACTCGACTTGCGTGCAGGGCAATGCTTTGATGATTCTCTGCATCAGCAAAATATTCTGTTGCAATCTGCTTCAGTCAGGCTATCCAGTGAGTTAATTATTCATTTCTATGTTGGAAATGAGTCATTGCCCCTTGGCTTATTTCTACCAGGATGCGGTTGGGTATGTTTGAATGATTTTCCTCTGAGGTGACCCTAAATCCAGTTGGGTCTCCTCAGTGAGGACTGCAATAAGAACATAAGAAATAGGAGCAGGAGGAGGCCATTCGGCATTTCGAGCCTGCTCTGCCATTCAATAAGATCGTGGCTGATCTTCTACCTCAACTCGACCTTCCCGCACTATCCCCATAACCCTTGATTCCCTTAGTGTCCAAAAATCTATCGATCTCTGTCTTGAATATACTCAATGACTGAGCCTCCACAGCCCTCTGGAGTAGAGAATTCCAAAGATTCACCACCCTCTGAGTGAAGAAATTTCTCCTCATCTCAGTCCTAAATGGCCGACCCCTTATTCTGAGACTGTGACCCCTAGCGTAGTGGTACCTCTTGTTGTGCTGTGTTCGGAGGATGCACGGGTGTACGTCATTGCTGATGTTTATGGTTTGGATCAAGTTCAGGGTGATTATCTCAAAACATCTATTTTTATTAATTGACTTACCTTATTTATTGTAAAATCTACAGATGGGAGTGATGCAAACTCTCTCTCAAAATGAGTTAGTGTCAGCCGTGGCTCAGTGGGTAGCGCCCTCGCCTCTGAATCAGAAGGTCGTAAGTTCAAGCCCCATCTCCGAGTTGAGCACATAATCTAGGCTGACACTCCAGTGTAGTACTGAGGGAGTGCTGCACTGTCGGAGGTGCCGTCTTTCGAATGAGACGTTAAACCGAGGCCCTGTCTTCCCTCTCGGGTGGATGTAAAAGATCCCATGGCACTATTTTGAAGAAGAGCAGGGGAGTTTTCCCCAGTATCCTGGCCAATATTTATCCCTCAACCAACATCACTGAACAGTTTAAGTGGTCATTATCACATTGTTGTTTGTGGGAGCTTGCTGTGCGCAAATTGGCTGCCGCGTTTGCCAACCTTAACAGTGACTACACTTCGAAAGTGCTTTATTGGCTGTAAAGCACTTTGGGACATCCTGAGGTTGTGAAAACCGCTGTAGAAATGCAAGTCTTTCTTGTGAACACATTACCAGCAGTGTGGAAGTTATTATGTAACATGTGTGCGTGATAACTAAATGGAACTATGGCTGATTACTGTGGGGCAGGGTAGAAGTGGTATTGTCACCACCTCGGAGATTTTCAGGCAGGCGTACTTCCTGAAACAACCAGGCAATAGCTTGGTCTGAAAAATTAATTCAGTGTCCACCATAATGGCAATCAGGCAAGATTCCTATAGTAGTGTCTGCTGTTTGTGTCAGGAAGTCGAGCAGAGGACAATAGAATTGTGGCATAAGTTAACAGGAAAGGCCATTGAAGTGAACAGTATCAATGGGTTAAATAGGTAACTAGATCTGTTTCGAGAGAGAGCAGGGGATGGGAGATATGGGGGTGAGATTTCCTCTGTGTCCTACGGGTCAGAAAATCACGAGACTGTTTTATCAAAAACAGGTTTACAATTTACACACAGCACACAAATCTTCCCTCCCTGTGATAAAGCTGGGTAGGTGGGATTCGGATCAATCAGAAATGGATTTGTTGAGTCTAGTGCTAATTCCTGTTGCCCCAAATTCTTATGTTCTTATTTGCTACATCCTAAAATTTCAATTTATCTATTTCTAACCTTAGTTTTTATTTTGCTTTATATGAAATAATTATGGGCTTTATAAATAGGCCATAATGAGCAAAGAGCTAATGATCAATTTGTACAAAGCAATGATTACAGTTAAAGTACTCTACAGTTTTGGACATGTCATTATAGAAAGTAGAGAGTGTATATTCACCAGGGTGATGCCAGGGATCGGAAACTATAGTTATGAAGAGAGACTTTAGATACTGGGACTATTTCCACTGGAGCAAAGGAGGATATGGGGAGATTGAATAAACATTCTGACTGGAGGAATATGAGAGAATCTAAATGGGGTAGAGGAGCAAACTGATCTGGGAATACAGAAGAACCTAACATTAAAAAATAGGAGCTGGAGTAGAAACATAGAAACATAGAAGATAGGAGCAGGAGTAGGCCATTCGGCCCCTTGAGCCTGTTCCGCCATTCAATGCGATCATTCCCCGTTTTCTCTCTACCACCTTTTTTTAAAGTGAGAAGTCGCACAACACCAGGTTATAGTCCAACAGCTTTATTTGAAATCACAAGCTTTTGGAGCGCTGCTCCTTCGTCAGGTGAAGTCTAAATAGTGAAGCTTAAATAGTGGGGTTACATTAGCTACCCTCCAATCCATGGGAACTGTTCCAGAGTCTATAGAATTTGGGAAGATGACCAGCAATGCATCTACTATTTCTAGGGCCACTTCCTTAAGTACCCTAGGATGTAGATTATCAGGCCCTGGGGATTTATCGGCCTTCAATCCTGTCAATTTCCTGAACACCATTTCCCTACAAATACTGATTTCAGTCAGTTCCTCCCTCTCATTAGACCCTATGTTCCCCGACATCTCTGGGAGGTTATTTGTGTCCTTCTTTGTGAAGACAGAACCAAAGTATGTATTTAATTGGACTGCCATTTCTTTGTTCCCCATTATAAATTCCCCTGATTCTGACTGCAAGGGACTTACGCTTGACTTCACCAATCTTTTTCTCTTCACATATCTATAGAAGCTTTTACAGTCAGTTTTTATGTTCCCTGCAAGCTTAGTCTCATATTCTATTTTCCCCCTCTTAATTAATCCCTTTGTCCTCCTTTGCTGAATTCTAAACTGCTCCCAATCCTCAGGTTTGCTGCTTTTTCTGGCCAATTTATATGTCCTCTCCTTGGATCTTATGCTATCCCTAATTTCCCTTGTTACCCATGGTTGAGTCACCTTTTTTGTTTTATTTTTATGCCAAACAGGGATGAACAAATTCTGTAGTTCATCCATGTGATCTTTAAATGTTTGCCATTGCCTATCCACCGTCAACCCTTTAAGTAACATTCCCCAATCCATCCTAGCCAACTCGCGCCTCATACCATCATAGTTTCCTTTATTTAAATTCAGGACCCTAGTCTCTGAGTCAACTACGACTTCACTCTCCATCTTAATGACGAATTCTATCATATTATGATCGCTCCTCCCCAAGGGGTCTCGCACAACAAGATTGCTAATTAATCCTTTCTCATTACATAATACCCAGTCTAAGATGGCCTGATCTCTAGTTGGTTCCTCGACATATTGGTCCAGGACATCATCCCGTATACACTCTAGGAATTCCTCTTCCACAGTATTGTTACTAATTTGGTTAGCCCAATCTATATGTAGATTAAAGTCACCCATGATAACTGCTGTGCCCTTATTGCACGCATCTCTAATTTCCCATTTAATGCCATCCCCAACCTCAGCATTACTGTTTTGGGGTCTGTATACAACTCCCACTAACGTTTTCTGCCCCTTGGTATTGCTCAGCTCTACCCATACAGATTCCACATCATCAGAGCTAATATCCTTCCTTACTATTGTGTTAATCTCCTCTTTAATCAGCAATGCTACCCCACCTCCTTTTCCTTTTTGCCTGTCCTTCCTGAATATTGAATACCCCTGGATGTTGAATTCCCAGCCTTGGTCACCCTGGAGCCATGTCTCCGTAATCCCAATGATATCATATCCGTTTACATCTATTTGCGCAGCTAATTCATCCACCTTATTACGAATGCTCCTCGCATTAAGACACAAAGCCTTCAGGCTTGTTTTTTTAACACTCTTAGACCTTTTAGAATTATTGTTTACAGTGGCCCTTCGAGCCTGCTCCGCCATTCAATAAGATCATGTCTGATCTTCTACCTCAACTCCACCTTCCAGCACTATCCCTATATCCCTTAATTCCCTTAGTTCCCAAAAATCTATGGATCTCTGTCTTGAATATACGCAACGACTGAGCATCCACAGCTCTCTGGGGTAGAGAATTCCAAAGATTCACCACCCTCTGAGTGAAGTAATTTCTCCTCATCTCAGTTCTAAATGGCCGACCCCTTATCCTGAGACTGTGACCCTGTGTTCTAGACTCCCCAGCCAGGGGAAACATTTTCTCAGCATTAACCCTGTCAAGCCCCTTAAGAATTTTATGTTTCAATAAGATCACCTCTCATTCTTCTAAACTCTAGAGAATATAGGCCTAGTCTACTCAATCTGTCCTCATAGGACAATCCCCCCATCCCAGGAACCAGTCTGGTGAACCTTCGTTGCACTCCCTCTAAGGCAAGTATATCCTTCCTTAGGTAAGGAGACCAGAACTGTACACAGTACTTCAGGTGTAGCCTCACCAGGGCCCTATATAATTGTAGTAAGACTTCTTTACTCTTGTACGCTAATCCCTTTGTAACAAAAGCTAACATACCATTTGCCTTCCTAATTGCTTGCTGTACCTGCATGCTAACATTCTGTGATTCATGTACAAGGACACCCAGGTCCCTCTGAATGCAAACGTTTCCCAGTCTCTTACCATTCAAAAAATATATATATTTTTTGTTTTTCCTATCAAAGTGGATAACTAAACACTTCCCCACATTGTATTCCATTTGCCATGTTCTTGCCCACTCAGTCAACGTGTCTATATCTCTCTGCAGCCTCTTTGCGTCCTCCACACAGCTTACTTTCCCACCTTACTTTGTATCATCAGCAAACTTGGATACGTTACTTCATCTAAGTCATTAATATAGATTGTGAATAGCTGAGGCCCAAGCACTGATCCTTGCAGTACCCCACTAGTTACAGCCTGCCAACCCGAAAAAGTCCCGGTTATTCCTACTCTCTGTTTTCTGTCCATTAACCAATCCTTAATCCATGCTAATATATTACCCCCAATCCCATGAGTCCTAATTTTGTGCAATAACCTCTTGTGTGGTACCTTATCGAATGCTTTTTGAAAATCCAAATACACTACATCCACTGGTTCCCCCTTATCCATCCTACTGGTTACATCTTCAAAAAACTCTAACAGATTTGTCAGATTTACAAGATAAGGGAGTGAAGGGTTATGGGAAGCGGGCAGGGAAGTGGCTTTGAGCCAAAGATCAGCCATGATCTTATTGAATGGCGGAGCAGGCTCAAGGGGCCAAGTGGCCTATTCCTGCTCCTATTTCTTATGTTCTTATGTCAAACACTATTTCCTTTCATAAAACCATGTTGACTCTGCCTAATCATATTACAATTTTCTGAGGACAAATACACAAATCACTAAAAGTAGTGACGCAGATTAATAAGGCTATAAAAAAAGCAAACCAAAAACTAGGTTTTATTTCTAGAGGGATAGAATTGAAAAGTAGGGAAGTTATTCTAAACCTGTATCGAACCTTGGTTAGACCACACTTGGAGTACTGCGCATAATTCTGGTCGCCATATTATAAAAAGGATAGAGAGGCACTGGAGAGGGTGTTTAAAAAAAAATATTTACAAGGATGATACCAGAAATGAGGTTATACCTATCAGGAAAGGATGAACAGGCTGGGTCTCTTTTCTCTTGAAAAGAGAAGGCTGAGGAGTGACCTAATAACGGTCTTTAAAATTATAAAAAGGTTTTGACAGAGTAGACAAGTGTTTCCACTTGTGGGAAAAGAGCAAAACTCAAGGCCATCAATATAAGATAGTCATCAAGAAATCAAATGAGGAATTCAGAAGAAACTTCTTTACCCTAGAGTGGTGAGAATGTGGAACTCGCTACCACAGGGAGTGGTTGAAGCGAATAGTATCGATGGATTTAAGGGGAGGCTGGACAAGCATATGAGGGAGAAGGGAATCGAGGGTTACGCTGATAGATTTAGATGAGGAAAGACGGGAGGAGACTCGAGTGGAGCATAAACACCGGCATGGACTGGTTGGGCCGAATGGCCTGTTTCTGGGCTGTGTTTTTTTATGTAATTCGACATGTTAGTTCACAGTGAATAGCTCTTCAGCCATTTGCTTTTCCATTGACTAGTCTGTAAGACGCATGACGCAGTATCTTTTACGAACAGAAAATGCAAGGCAAACTTTATTAGGCTGCTGACAGACAGCACATTAGGCAAGCCCTGCAGCTATATTCTAACGTGCTGTAGGATCAAGATGGCCTGTCCATTTATTCTCCTCCTTTTATGAGCAGGCTATTAGCATGTTATGAGCTTTGTGCTATGGGGCTATGAGTTGTTAGTGAGTGATTAATAGTGTAGGCTACAGGACAAAAAAAAGGTAAAAGGTCAATTTAGATTACCGGGGTACTGTGCAGCTGGGGAAAAAAATCTAAACAGCCCATCCTCGGGTCCTTGTGGGTGAAAGAGCTCGCTCACTCTCAGGAATGCTGCGCCATAGGCACGAAAAGGGAAAATTCCATACATGGATAGAACTTGTAGTTAACGACCTAACTCTTGTCAGGCTTGAATATTTATAAAGTTAAGTGAATTTTCTGCTCATCAAGGTGACATATGTAAGTACTGGAGAGTGGGTCATTTTTCTGTATTGTTGCTTTCAGCATCAAGTGTCCAGCAGTGCAAAGAAGCTCCCCTCTCAACACAAGCTCCCTCGCCCTTGCCCGCTTTCACAATGTGCATCAATCCAGTTTGCCAAAAAGCCGCCCTCCCCCTCACACTGTATTCGATACAAGCCATCATCATAGCCTTTCTGAATGAGGCTGACAATTTATTGCCCATCGGTCTTAAATTCTGGTCCGTTTTGTGCTTCGGGTCCACACCCAAATTGAACTGAGTTCTGACTGTCCAAATTCTCTTTACGCATGAAAGCAAGACTTGCATTTCTACAGCGCCTTTCACAACCTCTGGATGTCCCAAAGCGCTTTGCAGCCAATGAAGTACTTTTGAAGTGTAGTCACTGATGTAATGTAGGAAACGTGGCAGCCAATTTGTGCACAGCAAGATCCCACAAACAGCAGTGTGATAATGACCAGATCATCTGGTTTTTTTTGAGTGATGTTGACTGAGGGATAAATATTGGCCAGGACACCGGGGAGAACTCCCCTGCTCTTCTTCAAAATAGTGCCACGGGATCTTTTACATCCACCTGAGAGCAGACAGGGCCTCGGTTTAATGTCTCATCCAACAGACGGCACGTTCAACAGGGCAGCATTCCCTCAGCACTGCACTGGAGTGTCAGCTTAGATTTTTGTGCTTATGTCCCTGGAGTGGGACTTGAACCCACAACCTTCTGATTCCGAGACAAGAGTGCTACCCACTGAGCCACTGGCTGACATGGCATGGTGAGAAGAAGAAGAAGACAGACAGAGGAGGTTGTCACTTTGTGCTGGATTCAAACCTAGTTCCCACCCAGTGCACCCCAGCCAGCCTTAACACAAATCACAATCAAAATTGTCCTGTGATTGCCACATTTCCCTTCAGCCTGAAACAATCCAAATTTGCTCCAGAAGAGACATATTATTAACTGTGTGAGAAAGAAAGGACTAAGAAGGTTAAGGAGTGACCTGATGGAGGTCTCCAATGTTAGGAAGGGTTATGAAAGGGTAAATGCCGATAGATTGCTCCCACTAATCACAAAGAACTAAAGGGGAGGTTCGAAAAAAAATGTCTTTACACAGCGGGTGGTTAGTGTGGAATTCTCTGCCCCTTGAAGCAGAGCCCACAATTTATTTTATTAGGGAATTAAACTGTTGCTTGTAAAATGAGGAATCTTAATGGGGAGCAAGCAAATCGGTGGGATTAGACGAGGTGGCTCTTGTGCAGAAAAACACCTGCACGGACTTGATGGGCCATTTGGCCTGTTTCTGTTGGTGGGGCAGTCTATCGTTCCACAATCCTCGGTCCTTCCTACCCCTGCTTCATTTAAGGCCGTTTCCCGCTATACGACATAGAATTACATTGCATAGAATGTACAGCACAGAAACAGGCCATTCGGCCCAACTAGTCCGTGCCGGTGTTTATGCTCCACATGAGCCTCCTCTCACCCCTACTTTATCTCATCCCATCAGCATAACCTTCTATTCCTTTCTCCCTCATGCACTATCCTTACTAGGCTACTGGGGCTTGACTCCCAACCTTTTCAGATTGCATATTACTCCATAAACCATGGGATGTTTACTATGGGCGCATACCTCAGTTATCAGACAAAAGGTTGGAGTTTTGAAGACCATATAATGATGCAGATATGGAACTGCAACTTTAAAAGAAAAAACAAGTGGCCTCTAGCCGTTCAACTTTTTCCTTATACGGTTTCTTCTCCTCTCCTGAGGTTGCGGACTCACACTAGGATATGATTCCATAGTGCCAGCATCCCTTTGATACTACAGAGCAGTAGTGATACCCGCCCTGCTGTATGCCTCAGAGACATGGACCATTTACAGCAGGCACCTCAAAGCACTGGAGAGGTACCACCAACGCTGCCTCCGCAAGATTCTGCAAATCCATTGGCAGGATAGGTGCACCAACGTCAGTGTTCTTGCTCAGGCCAACATCCCCAGCATCGAAGCTTTGACCACGCTCGATCAGCTCCGATGGACGGGTCACATCGTCCGCATGCCCGATACGAGACTCCCAAAACAAGCGCTCTACTCGGAGCTCCAACATGGCAAGAGAGCCCCAGGTGGGCAGAGGAAACGTTTCAAAGACACCCACAAAGCCTCCTTGAAAAAGTGTAACATCCCCACCGACACCTGGGAATCCCTGGCCCAAGACCACACAAAATGGAGGAGAAGCATCCGGGAAGGCGCCGAACACCTCGAGTCTCTTCGCCGGGAGCAAGCGGAAGCCAAGCGCAAACAGCGGAAGGAGCGCACGTCAACCCAAGCACCCCACCCACCCGCCCCTTCAACCACCATCTGCCCCACCTGTGACAGAGACTGTAGGTCCCGCATTGGACTCATCAGTCACCTGAGAACTCATTTTAATGTGGAAGCAAGTCATCCTCGGTTCCGAGGGACTGCCTAAGAGCGAGCGAGAAGAAAGAAAAAGATACCTCAATGGCCGACTCTGTGGTAGAATTGTAATATGGCATATTTACACAGCATCTGGTGAGTTCAGTGCCAGGGCAACTGCAAGAAAATAACCAGTTATTTTCTGCTGCTTTTCCTGATATAGAAATACAATCTCCGGGTTCAGATTACATTCTCAAACCACTCCGGACTCTCGCACATATTTTTTTTGCCTGCAGAACAATTTCTGCAATTCAAAGTAATTCACTGTTTGTGAGTCCCTTTGAGATCTTCCTGAGATGTGATACGGTGCTATATAAATATATCTTTGTGGCATCTTCTGAATTCCTCTTTTGGTGTTACAGCCTCAGCAACTCGAGATTCGTTTTTTTTCCCCGATGCTTCGGACACACCACGTAAACTTTATTTAAATTTATAATCAGGAAAATTTGAAATCGGGCTCCAGAACAGGCCGACTCCAGTTGGGGTGCGACAGTCAGCTCCTTCGCCCCTGAGCTAGGGAGGGGACGAACCAGCCAGCGTTCCTGCTCCTGAATGCTATCCAGTGACTCCTGCTGAAAATGTATGTGGGCTTCAGGTGAATACGGATTTGGGCTCTGCTGTGATGCCCTTGTGGTCAAATAGCCTGCCCGAACTCACGAAGCTGACGCGTGAGTCATGGCCACTTGCACAAGGTATCGGAGGGCTGCTGGGATCTGTGAAACCGTACCCCACTGTAAGACTTGGCGCCTTTCGGAGAGTAGCAGCGGTTGGGGGAAAAGGGAGTGCGGGGGTGGAATTTCCGCGGGAATTCTCCTGATCTCCCACCGTCACGTTGGCGGAAGATCAGCAAGAACCTCAGAAGTGGCGCAAACGGAGCGAGGTCCCAAATCAGCCGTGATCTCATTGAATGGCGGAACAGGCTTGAGGGGCTGAGTGGCCTCCTCCTGTCCCTGTAAACGGCCAAAGTCACAGCAGGGGGAATGGGACAAGCTTCGTGGAAATTCTAACCCTATCATTTTTTTTTAAAGAAAAGCTTGGAATACGATTCTACGCCCATTCTGAGCAGCAATGTTTTTGCACCTGATAGCTGTGCCCAAGAAGGAATTTTTTAAAAAACGAGCTGACAAAGCATAAGGTATGCAAAGCATGCACAAACATCAGTCTTGGTCGTGGTTCAAGGAAGATTTTGCTTACAAATGATTTCCATCTGTGTGCTTGCTGAGCGACTGTGAAAGGAGGAACAGCAGCTCCTCGCCTGAAATGCTTGGCTTCTGACCTTAATTACATTTTGTCTGTTTAAAGATTTCCCCCATGCGTGTGCTTGTTTCCCCGATTCAACTGGGGATTAAAATTGCAGTGTCCATTTCTGTCATCCCGAACAGGACGTGTCACAAACTGTGACTGTATTCCTATTTAGACATTTCCTGTAGTAAATGGCGCTTGTTAAAGGTGGGAGGTTTTTTATATATATATATATATATTTATTTATATTATCATTACTCCCTCTGTTTCCTTCCCCCATTCCTATAATCTTCCTGCAGCCCACAGGGTCATAGGAAGCTAGGAATGTACCAGACCAGAAAAAAAACAGTCCCATAGACTTATGCCACTCTGTCTATCATAACCCACGATCTTTTCCCTTGTCAAATATTCATCTAGCTTCACTGAAGGTTGGCACACCCTCAGGTCTCTGCCAGGGCAGTGAGGCCTGCTGGAGAATGGTCTTGGGGTGGCTTTGCCTTCTGACCTTACCACGGCAGCACAGTGGCAGATGTGGAGAACCTCCCAGTGCCATACTGAGGGAGCGCTGCACTGTCGGAGGTGCCGTCTTTCGGATAAGACGTTAAACCGAGGCCCCGTCTGCTCTCAGGTGGAGGTAAAAGATCCCATGGCACTATTTCGAAGAGGAGCAGGGGAGTTCTCCCCAGTGTCCTGGGCCAATATTTATCCCTCAACCAACATCACTAAAAAACAGATGATCTGGTCATTTATCACATTGCTGTTTGTGGGAGCTTGCTGTGCGCAGATTGGCTGCCATGTTTCCTACATTACAACAGTGACTACACTTCAAAAAGTACTTCATTGGCTGTAAAGCGCTTTGAGACGTCCTGAGGTTGTGAAAGGCGCTATAGAAATGCAAGTCTCTTTTTTATGCCCACGGCTTGGCACTCCATGATGGCAAACAGTGGCCCTCAACGTACTGAGCGCCCACGTTTTTGTTGACGCACCAACTGCTGATGAGGTTCAGTGGAAACCAGGGGGATGGTGTTAACATTTCTGGTGATTCTTCGGAAATCTACGGAATCCGAAGTTTTTCGTTTTGAAAGTTTCCGGGACCAGTTGTGTCCAAATATATCACGAGCAGATTTCCAGTTGCCTGTGGACGTTGGAATATCTCTTCCCCAGAGAGCTGTGGAGGCTGGGTCATTGAATATATTTAAGGTGGAGATAGACAGATTTTTGAACGATAAGGGAGTCAAGGGTTATGGGGAGCGGGCAGGAAAGTGGAGTTGAGGCCAAGATCAGATCAGCCATGATCTTATTGAATGGCGGAGCAGGCTCGAGGGGCCAAATGACCTACTCCTGCTCCTACTTCTTATATTCTTATGTTTATGTTCTTCGATGACTGCTGTTGCTATTACGTGATCGCTCTGGGCAGGACTGAAATGACTGTTGTACTACTATTGCGGTCAGCTTACACAATGGGGTGGAAATAGCACTTTGCACATTGGATAACTAACGCGTCCATTTGAAATGTCCCTGCCTGCTGTTTTAAAAAAACGTGTTAACGCATTTAAACACATCTCTGTTAAAATAGCAGGTCTGAAAACAACAACAAATTGCATTTATATAGCACCTTTAACGTAGTAAAACGTCCCAAGGCGCTGCACAGGAGTGTAATCAGACACAATTTGACACCAATCCACATAAGAGGATATTAGGACAGGTGACCAAAAGCTTGGTCAAAGAGGGAGGTTTTAAGGCGCGACTCAAAGGAGGAGAGAGAGGTAGAGAGGCAGAGAGGGAATTCCACAGTTTCGGGCATGGGCAGCTGAAGGCACGGCCGCCAGTAGTGGAGCGATGAAAATCTGGAACGCGCAGGAGGCCAGAATTGGAGGAATGCGGAGATCTCGGGGGGTTGTGGGGATGGAGGAGATTACAGAGATGGGGAGGGGGCGAGGCCATGGAGGGATTTGAACACAAGGATGCGAATTTTAAAATTGAGGCATTGCTTAACCGGGAGCCAATGTAGGCCAGCGAGCACAGGGGCGAACAGGACTTGGTGCGAGTTAGGATAGGGGCAGCAGAGTTTTGGATAACGCACACTCACACGTTATTTCCTAATCTTGCACAGTGATTTCAACCCCATAGTCTGCACCCACTGTTGGTTTGATGAAATTTATACATTTTTTTGTTGTTGTTCGTCCTTGAGAATTCACCTTCGCCACGCACTGTTCCCCATCCAAGAGGCCTGCCAAGGTTAATCTTGCTTCTGTCACTAAGATGTACAAGAAAGCAGACAAGGTTGACTGGCCCATTGGGTTTGGTTTTTCTCCTTCGCCTCACTTCGACTGAAGGAGATGTGACAAAAGGCAGTGTCGAGCCACTGATGCTGAAATGCCATTAGAATATTTAATTGGTGCACAGTGTGAATGAACGTATGCAAATGTGATGGTGCAGGAGGTTCTTGCTTGATTTAATAAAGGAGTTCAGTGTTTTGGGTAGCATAACTTCTTATTCCTATTGAGCACAAATGCCCTGTGCCAGGAGCTAGCAGGTTACAGGTTCGTGGGCCACGATTCCAGCCACGTTTGTTGGAGGACATTTCGAACAGATGCCAAGTGCTTGGTTACAGTGCGGGAGGGAACAGCAGGGATGATTCGCCCTAGGCCACCCTCACACAGCTCCAGGCATCTCGTAATGTGGAATGGAAGTGACAGATAGCTGGGAGCAGGTTGGCTGCTCACCCATTCGATTAGGGAGAATGGTGCTTGGCCATTGGGGAATCTTAGAAGAGGGACAAAAATGGAGAGGCATGAGTCAGTGTTTGTTTTTAATGCTTCTGTGCACGTAATATTAACATGTGGACAACCTTTATGTGTGGCACCTCTTACATTAGCCAGTTCAAAGCCTCGTTTCACACTACTGAATAACTAGTGAAGATATTTGAATCTGCTTGCAATATACTGTCATAGCAATATGTGGGTGTCTCAGTCAATACAGATAGGTGTAAAGCATTGTATATCAGCAGAAAAATTGAGACATAGGTAATCTATAAATAAATAAGGGGGAAGTTTGGGTATTAGTAGACTCCGTACTTATCATGTCCAGTCACTGCAGGTGGGGGGGGAACGGTCACTAGACTGATCCTTGGTGTTGAGATGATTTATGAGGAAAGAATGGAGACACTGGGACTCTTCAGCCTTGAAAGGAAACAATCGAGAAGGGAATTCATGGAATTATACAAGATAGGAAAAGGTAAATGCAAAATACTACTCCAAAGTTGGTTAGGCCTCAGCTGGAGTATTGCGTTCAATGCTGGGCGCCACACTTTAGGAAGGATGTCAAGGCCTTTGAGAGGGTGCAAAAGAGATTGACCAGAATGGTACATGGGTGAGGGACTTCAGTTATGTGGAGAGATTGGAGAAGCTGGGGTTTTTCTCCTTGGAGCAGAGAAGGTTAAGATGAGATTTGATAGAGGTGTTCAAAATCTTGAACAGTTTTGATAGAGTAAATAAAGAGAAACTGTTTCCAGTGGCAGGAGGATCAGTAACCAGAGGACACAGATTTAAGGTGATTGACAAAAGAACCAGAGGTGACACGAGGAAACATTTTTTTTACTCAGCGAGTTGTTGTGATCTGGAATGCGCTGCCTGAAAGGGCGGTGGAAGCAGATTCAATAGTAACTTTCAAAAGGGAATTGGATAAATACTTGAAGGGGAAAGATATACAGGGCTATGGGGAAAGAGCGGGGGAGTGGGACTAATTGGAGAGCTCTACCAAAGAGCCGGCACAGGCACAATGGGCCGAATGACCTCCTTCTGTGCTGTATCATTCTAAGATTCTATGAAGTTAAAGTGAGAGTAGGACAAGGGGACACAGTTTCAAATTAGTAAAAGGGCAAATTTAGGACTGATGTCAAAAATGTTATTCCTCACACAAAGTGTGCTCACCATGTGGAATGGATGAACAGTGTAGCAAAGGCAAAACATCTTACATCATTTAAGAGACAATTGAATGATGTGATGGAGTGGGAGTGGGGGGAAGAGAACTGTAGGGTTTTCTGATGGATGGACCAATATGGCAGAATCATCTCCTTCAGCCGTATTTATCTTGTGAGGAAAAGAGCCTCACACATTACCTAAAGCACAACCCATTTCCAGTCATGGATAGAGGAACACAGTTCTAATATGAAAAAGATCTTCAATACCTAGCCAGTAAGTCAGGACACACCTCACTGAAGCACCAACATCCTGCAGCAATGTGCTGTCCCCATCAGTCACGTTTATAAGTACATTTAGCCCTTTTCTCTCTCCTTCCCCACCACGCCAATCCTTCTGATCCATTTTCTGGTGCGGAGTTCCACATACGTTTTTCCGGCCCCATCATACTCCAGCACTAAGACTGCACCATTTCCTTATCAAAACACGACACAGTTTTTCACCCACACTTATATATTTTGAAATCCTAACATTTGCAGGATCTTTCTCTTAGCAAGTCAAAGCCAAAAGCAAGATCACAACTGTAAATGAGAAGGCGAGCCCCAAGTCACGGCCTCGATCTTCTCAACCTTTTCACTGTCAAAATCCAAAGATCAACTCTTCGCCTGTCAGGCCAGATGGTCGGTGATATTGGTGTGTTACCGTTGTACATTTAGGTAACTAGGCCAAGTGGGATCGCCAACTGCCCCATTGCTGTGTCTATCTATTGCTGCCCTGTGTTTGTCCGGCATGAGGCACATTCGCAGTGTTGGTTCTCACTCTAACCGCCCCCACCCCCTTTCCAAAGTGAAACACTCAAGCTCGTTGGAATGCCTTACTCAATTGAGCAGTCGAAAACTGACAAAAGTTCACCATGCGTGACTGATGGATTCTGGCATCAGACAGCCCATGGATGGAGAGAAAATAAATAGGTCATCATTCTGCATAAATACACTTCCAAGGTGTGACTGCTTTGTTACATCCACTAAAGACACTAGCTCTGTGTAAGAGACACCCATGGCTTTCAACGGGAATAAAGAGGTGACATTTAAAAAGTACCAAAAAATGGAAGTGCATGCTATTCCACTGAACTTAAGTGCACCCTCATTGTGCCTGCAGTGTGCAGCTGGATAAGGTCGACGCTGGATAAGGACTGAGAATAGGTTCAAACTCAAGAAAGTGAGCCGGTGCTAAGACTCCCTATTCCAGAATGCAATCTCTGTTATACCCTGTTTTTTTTTTAATCATTGTTCAGGATTTGGATCGGACCCAACCTCAGCCGAAACCTAACCTCTACTTGACGGTGCCCATTGGGCTAATTACACGTGCCAGACCAGTTCCTTTTCGTGGCAGCTTGCCACACAACTGGGCGTTCTTTGTCCTTCCAGCTGTGTCCCCATTTCTCCTGGTGCCACTGACCCAGGCCAGGGTATCGCTTCATGGGTGCTTGGCTGCTCTCTGACACTTCGCCGAAGTGGCCATTCTTTGTGTGTGAGTTGGGACAGACGGGAGCGGCCTTTGCCTTGCCGGGGGAGGGGGGGGATGAGTCCCGTGGAAAGGTCTGGGTTGGGGACTGGATCTGCAAGGGGGGGGGGGGCCCTGGTTGTGCAACGGCACGGGTTGCACGCACCCCAGTGCAGCCCTTTCGCCGATGATGGGGAAGACTCCTACAGACCAGACATGCAGAAACAGAGTACCTTCGGCCAAGAGCACCGCCTACCTGGACTGATCGATGCTGCCTGCGGGGACTGGATCCGCTCGGGGGCCCCATGGTATTGCACGGACCCTAATACCGCTCCTGCGGACAATAAGCGTTGGCAGGCTGTTTGGCCATCTAGGCTCTTCATGTTAGGGGGGGATTAAATATGTGGGGTTATGGGGATAGGATGGGATATGTTAGGGGGAATTAAATACGTGGGGTTACGGGGGTAGGGTGGGATATGTGTACTGTGGGGATTAAAGCAGGGACAGGGTACTGGATTTGGATGATCAGCCATGATCGTATTGAATGGTGGAGCAGGCTCGACGGGCCGAATGGCCTACTCCTGCTCCTGGATTCTATGTTTCTATGTTTCTATGTTTCATGGTCTACATGCCTTGGCTGCTCATTGGACAAACTGAGTCATCGGGAGCACTGCCGTTCCATTATAAAGTATAGCTCACTGCTCAGAAGGACTGGGCGGCTGTTTGGAATTGTGACTTGGGCAATAGTAATAAATGAACCAGGCTCTGTTTGGGCATTATATTCAAATGCAACACAGCGATAGCTGTTCAAACCTGGAACTGATGCAAATTTCGACCACTCATATTTGCACGCAACAGGGCATTTAAACGGGAATACATTTAATGGCCACTTTTTTTAACACAGCGAGTTGTTATAATCTGGAACGCGCTGCCTGAAAGGGCGGTGGAGCAGATTCAATAGTAACTTGCAAAAGGTAATTGGAGAAATAATTGAAAAAGGAAAAAATTTGCAAGGCTATATAGGGAAAGAGCGGGGGAAAAGCTTGAACTAAAATTTTAATACCTGGTAAACAAGCCTTTGAGATACTTCATTGGGTGAAACATTCCCTTTGAAAATCAACGATTTGAGATAGTTTCCAGTGTAGTTTTGCTGACAGACAGGAATTCCTGCAGACTGTTGTAATTATGCACTGTCCCAGCAAGTAGGATGTATATCCGTGCCCATTCCTTACAGCTTGAGTTCCTGACCTCAG
The DNA here is from genome assembly GCA_030390025.1 of Squalus acanthias. Classification (NCBI taxonomy): domain Eukaryota; kingdom Metazoa; phylum Chordata; class Chondrichthyes; order Squaliformes; family Squalidae; genus Squalus; species Squalus acanthias. The sequence continues at coordinate 211,028 of JASTWF010000309.1, forward strand.
TGACCTCTCGGAGTAAAAAATAAGTGAGGTGAACCGCTGCTTGACAAGCAGGAAAAAATTGGATTGTGTCTAAATTGTACCTATTGAGACTCCCAGCTAAAGAAACAGCAACAACTTGTGTCGATATAGGCCCTTTCACACCCGAGATGTTCAATTATTCTTTTTCAACAACTTGCTCATTTGAAGTTTAACTTGCACACGGTCTGCTTTAATAAACTATCTTCTGAAATAAATACCATTCCCTTGTCAATTAATACTAGCCCTTGGCAACTTGTTATCATGTATTCGCGAATACTAACCCTCACCTAATTCAAAATAATATTAACCCCTTCACCAATGACTACTAACCACCAACTAATGCTATCTCAGTAGCGGTTTATCCTCACCACCAACAATCACCTTTTGCTAATACAATGCCATAGCAACTATTACTAACTATCTTGCCAGGTAATACTACCCTCACCATCCACAGATGTCAAGTCTTCAGGTCTGGGAGACCAGCAGGGGTCAAGGCTTCAGGTCTGGCAGACCAGCAGGGGTCAAGGCCTCAGGTCTGGGAGACCAGCAGGAGTCAAGGCCTCAGGTCTGGGAGACCAGCAGGGGTCAAGGCCTCAGGTCTGGGAGACCAGCAGGAGTCAAGGCTTCAGGTCTGGGAGACCAGCAGGGGTCAAGGCTTCAGGTCTGGCAGACCAGCATGGGTCAAGGCCTCAGGTCTGGGAGACCAGCAGGGGTCAAGGCCTTCAGGTCTGGGAGACCAGCATGGGTCAAGGCCTCAGGTCTGGGAGACCAGCAGGAGTCAAGGCTTCAGGTCTAGGAGACCAGCAGGGGTCAAGGCTTCAGGTCTAGGAGACCAGCAGGGGTCAAGGCCTCAGGTCTGGGAGACCAGCAGGAGTCAAGGCTTCAGGTCTAGGAGACCAGCAGGAGTCAAGGCTTCAGGTCTAGGGAGACCAGGCAGGAGTCAAGGCCTCAGGTCTGGGAGACCAGCAGGGGTCAAGGCTTCAGATCTAGGAGACCAGCAGGAGTCAAGGCTTTGGACAATTCAGCAGCTAAAAACTCACTGGAGGAGAAATTCGATACCTTAGCGCCTCCCGTTAGCGCCTGGTGGGGGCGCTAACGGGGTGCTGAGGCAATAGCGCCACTGCGAGGCAAATCCAGCAACGGACGCCAAATCCAGCCATCCTGTAGAGCCGCCGCTACGAGTTAGCGCCAGAGACTTCAGCACCAGGCAGATCGTGACGTCAGTGAGTGTGCGATGCTCACTGGGTGCCCGATCTGCCAAATTGATTTTCGCCCCCTGCCTTAGTGCCTCACCCCGACAGCGACAGGGAGAGGAGCCGTGAAGCTGTCGGTAGCCGGCTCCAGGGGCGCTACTTAAAGGGATCATGAGTAATGAGTCACAGCTCTCAGGTTAGTGCTGTTTCACTGCTTCCTTGTCAGTTTGACATTGTGCAACAGTTTAATTCAGTCATTTAAAGGTTGTTTAGTCTCTGGAGTGTTGTGGCTACTAAAAATTAGTTTCATTTATTCTCACAACATATCAAAGTGCTACACTTGGTTACATTAATGGGGGCTGTACTGGCAGTCGACCTCGCCCTCCAGGATCTATAGCGGAGGGAGCGCAGGCAGCGACAAAGATTGGAACATGTGGCCAGAGGGAGGAGGAGGGCCATCAGGGCTCTCAACAGGAGGCCTACCCTCCGACGGTATTCCGAGAGCACTTCTCCTACCTTCAATTAAGCGAGGAGCAGTGTGTTAGAAGGCTTCGCTTCAGCAAGGAGTTGGTCTCAGAACTCTGCCATCTCCTGTGACCAGACCTCGAGCCTCAGATCAGGGTGAGCCACGGCTCTCTCAGTGGCAGTCAAGGTCACCGTTGCCCTCAATTTCTTCGCCAGCGGATCCTTCCAGTCTGCAACAGGAGATATAGGTAATGGGCCGTATTTTGCGACCCCTATGGGTGTGTACTAAGTGCACACAGGCCCGTGGGGGCCGCACAAGTTCCAGGATTAGGCGTGCGAAGCGCATGCGCTGAAACCCAACGCTTCCTCCCCATCCCCAGGAGATGGGCCGCTGCGGGTGGAGAGTTGCGCGATTTGCCCAACTTCCGCCCGCTGAAAAGCCGTGGAATTCTTATGCCTGATAAAAACAGGCGTTAGGCCTTACCAGCATAAGAGTTTTAAAAAAATAGAAAAATAAAATGTTATCACTCACTTATACATTAAAAACCCTGTCCAATAAGGTAAGTTTATTTTTAGCCCCATTAAACCATATAATTTTTTTTTCAAAAAATTAAATTTTTGTTTAATATATTTAATTAAATGCTATTTGAATTAATTTTATATATGTACTTTTTTTAAAATTTATTTCATGTGTTCGTGTATTTTTTTTAAGTCATGCCTATTCATACTTTTGACAGTTCCGTACATACAGAAACTCTAAGTATGAATGGGGATGCCCCTTCTTTCATTGGTTGGGCTGGCCCACGGGATCCCAGGGGCGCTTGATGTGCAGTTGTTGTGCGACCACGGACAGCGAATCCTCAATGTGAATGCCCGCTATCCTGGCAGCAGCCACGATGCCTTCATCCTGCGCCAGACCGGTGTGCCAGCACTCTTCCAGCCCCCACATCAAGCTCGCGGCTGGCTGGTCGGAGACGAGGGGTATCCGCTCTCCACCTGACTCATGACTCCCCTCCGCAACCCCAACACTCCTGCACAGCGCTCATATAATAAGAGCCATGCCGCCACCAGGAACATCATTGAGCAGATCATCGGGGTGCTCAAGCAACGGTTCCACTGCCTTGACCGCTCGGGAGGAGCCCTCCAGTGCTCGGCTGAGCGGGTGTCCCATTTCGTCGTGGTGTGCTGCATGCATGAGGCCCCAGCCCTTGCCAGCAGGGATTACGGGACCACCTCAGGAGGACGATTACAAGGAGGATGAGGACGAGGAGGAGCAAGGGAGGAGGCAGCCATTCAATCGGCCTTCCGGAAAGGCAGTCCGTGACCACCTCATCAGACTGCAGTTCCAGTAAATTCAACCCCAGATCCCCGTTGGTCACCACATCCCCATCATTCCATCCCTGTCGCAGGCCATATCACAGCACACAGCTGAAATGAGAGACAGTACAAAATTATCCGAAGTGAATTAATAAATTTATCATTAATCAGTGAACACATCTTTACAACAACAATATTTACTATTCACCCTTGTGCAATCCCTTAGTGCCTCTCGTTACTGTGCCTTTGCCTACTCTAGTGCTCCTATGAACTGTTGGCCCAGTGGCTGCAGCACGGCTGGTGGAAGGCTGCTGAGTGTCCGTGCGGGAGACTTCAGATGGCCTTGCAGGACGCCCTCGACCAGCTCTGGGCCTGGAAGGCCCGGCTGTAGACTGCACAACCTCAGCATGGGCAGCAGCAGTCTGGGCTGGCTGGATGACAGGCAGTGACAAGGGCAATGGCAGAGTGCCAGTGGTGGGGGCAGGAATGCTGTCATCCTGAGAGAGGACAGCAGGTTCCTGCTCCACTGACCCACTGCCACTCCCCCGGGGCAGCACCTCAGCATCCCTAGCAATCTGTTACAGCAGGTGGGTGAGTGCTGGGGGTGTGGTGCTTTGGCCAGTGTGTGCAGACTGTGGTTCAGACGGTGGTATGTAGCATTTGTTGAAGCATTCACTCACCCTGACCACCCGAGATAGGTCGTTAAATTTCATCCTGCACTGTGTGTGGATCCTGGGGACCTCAGTGCTGCCCGAGACGTGCTGGTCTACCTCCCTCCACATGGCACGGAAGACTTGTGCTAAGGGCCTCCTGCCACTTGCCGGGTAGAGCACGGTCCTCCGTCTCTCCACAGCGGACACCAACTCCTCCAATGCTTGGTCCGAAAATCTGCGGGCTCTCTCCCTGGGGCATGGATCTGCCATGAGTACAGCTGGGTGAGTCGCCCTGCTCCTTGGACTTGGCCTGCTCCTGCTTGCTGACACAGGTTGACAGCCAGCAATGCTGAGAATGAGGTTCTGCAGCATCAATCAACCTCCCCTTTAAGAACTGGAAAGAGCCTGTGGCAATGATGACTTGGGATTAGACTGCACCTGATATTGGTCAGGGCTTTGAGTGTAGCACCACTGAGCTAGGCCATTAGCGCTTGATTTAGCGCTCCAATCCTTTCTTTGAGTGATGAGACTGAATTTTGCGTGCAGCGAGATTCATTAGCTCCTGGCGCTAAATCTCAAACTTTTCCAAAGTTAGCGCCCACTCCTGGGCTATAAAGAATTTCTCCCCCACTGTGTCAGACTCAGTATCTACAAATTTCTATTATTTGCAAGGCCTGGTTGGGGAATTCAGGTCTGGCAATCGCCATACAACACAGAGGGAGTGAAAGCTACTGTTATAGGTCACAGCCAGATACAAGTAAAAGTCAGTTTGTAATATAGTCATTTGAAATTCTCAGTCTGCTTCGAAAGCGACCTGTTTGAACAGGAGTGTTTATGAAATATTATTGCTGTCACTCATAATTGCTTTCAGAGTTAAATATAAGATCAAATCATTTCATTTAACAAATACCACATGTTAAATGAATGCTTTAAAATGTTTTCTTTAGGCTATTGCTTTTTAAGGAATACACGTGATATGGTAATACATAATAGGTACAGGAAATATGAAAAACAAGCCAAAGAGCTAACCGTTAAATATTAGATATACGGTGAAACTTTGCACCTGTATGTTCTGAGTTCATGTAGCTTGTGCTGGGAGCCCATGTCAGGAGATTGCCAACACATAGCCTACGATTTTCCACCCCTTCATTTTAGAAACATAGAAACATAGAAAAATAGGAGCAGGAGTAGGCCAGTCGGCCCTTCGAGCCTGCTCCGCCATTCAATATGATCATGGCTGATCCTCCATCTCAACACCATATTCCCGCTCTCTCCCCATACCTTTTGATGTCTTTTGTGATCTACACTCGGATGATTTCCTGATAGGTGCCCCAGGGGGACAAAGCTGGGACCATGCAAACAGAAAGTTGACCCTAGAAGCTACATGTTTAACCCCTCATTAACCAGCTCATTAACCCCTCGACTCCTGATCTAGTGTTCTCCAGGAGAAAAAAATTGTAAAATTTATGAGCAAAAACTTCTTTTTTGTTTTCCCCAAAATGTCTTCCTCTGATTTTGACCTCCTCTGTTTTGACTATTTAGTTTGACATTCTGTTTGCTTTGTTGATTGCTGCTCCACAGAGATTGGATCTGTGTTGTGTCTATGAAGACCCTGCGATCTCATTCAATTGCATCTTTTGTGATTTGGACACCATTCATAGAGTACTTAGTCACCTATTTTGTTCTTCCTGTGTGCAGTGCTTTACCCTTGTCTGTATTAAATTTCATCTGCCATTGTTCTGCCCACATACATATTTGGTCCAGTCATTTCGTAGTTCCCTGGGTGCCTTCTCGGATTGAAGTACCCCGCCTCGTTTGAGCAGTTTGCTGTGGCCATCGGAATCTAAGTCAGTAATGTAATTAGGAACAGAAGTCCCAACACTGATCTTTGATTCACCTCACTCAACACTTGGCCCCACCCTGTAACTCCTGGAACAAGTATCTGCAGGTTCCTACCGTTCAATTTCTTATCCAGTCCTAAGTTTTTCTCTGAACCTCCACAACTTTGAACTGAAACTTTGTATCTGTAGCCTTCTGTGAAGAACTTTGTCAAATACTTTTTGGAAGTCTAGGTGCACTACACCGTGCTTCCCAACACATCCACTTTTGATGTCGCTTCCTCAAAATAGTCAAGAAGGTTGGTCAGCCTTGATCTCCCCCTTCTGAATTCATGATGGCTGCTCTTAACTAAATAATTCTCGTACAGGTAATCCTCAAGTTTACTGTTGATAATCATCTCCTCTATTATTTTACACGGTATTGGCGTTGGACTAATGGGCCTGTACTTGCCTAGGTCTGTCTTGTCACCCTTTTTTGAAAATGGGCACCACATTTGCCTGTTTCCCGTTCAATCCACTGTTCATTGACTTCTTCATAACGACCTTCAATATCAAATGTTATTCCTTGTGTCCCTTAGTACGTGGGAATTAACACTATCTATTTCTGAGGATTTGTTTGTTTTGAGCTCTTTTAGCCTGCTAGGACTTTCATCTCATTTATGTGGAAGTCGTTCATTTAACTTGGATTATCACTTTTTAGGGAGGGCATGCTTTTCTTTTAATTCATTCTCAGGATGTGGGCGTCACTGGTAAGGGGGGGGCATTCATTGCCCATCTCTAGTTGCCCTGAGAAGGTGGCAATGGGCCTTCATCTTGAATCTCTACAGTCCAGCAGTTTGATACACTGGGTGGCTTGCAAGGCCACTTCAGAGGGCAGTTAAGAGTCACATGTAGACCAGACCAGGTAAGGGCTGGTCGGATTTTTAACGACAATCCAACAACTTCATGGTCGCGTTTACTGATACTGGCTTTTTTTAAAAATTCTAGATTTTTTTAAAAACAAATTTTCAAACTGCCATGGTGGGATTTGAATTCATGTTCTCTGGATTATTAGTCCAGTAGCATAAACACGACACTACCGTACCTGGGCATGATCGTCAGGTACTCCCTGGTGAATAAAAAGGATTAGTTCGTGGCGATCAAACTCCACACTCTTGGGCTATTTACTTTGCTCTTCACTCTTGGCTTTCTGATTTCCGAGAACTAAACACACACACACATTCTCTCTCTCATACACACACACACTCTCTCTCTCTCATACACACACACACTCTCTCATACACACACACACACATTCTCTCTCTCATACACACACACACATTCTCTCTCTCATACACACACACACACACACATTCTCTCTCTCATACACACACACACTCTCTCTCTCTCTCTCATACACACACACACACATTCTCTCTCTCATACACACACACACATTCTCTCTCTCATACACACACACACATTCTCTCTCTCATACACACACACACATTCTCTCTCTCATACACACACACACTCTCTCTCTCATACACACACACACATTCTCTCTCTCATACACACACACACACACATTCTCTCTCTCATACACACACACACTCTCTCTCTCTCTCTCATACACACACACACACATTCTCTCTCTCATACACACACACACATTCTCTCTCTCATCACACACACACATTCTCTCTCTCATACACACACACACTCTCTCTCTCATACACACACACACATTCTCTCTCTCATACACACACACACACTCTCTCTCTCATACACACACACACACTCTCTCTCTCATACACACACACACACTCTCTCTCTCATACACACACACACACATTCTCTCTCTCATACACACACACACTCTCTCTCTCATACACACACACACACATTCTCTCTCTCATACACACACACACTCTCTCATACACACACACACACATTCTCTCTCTCATACACACACACACACATTCTCTCTCTCATACACACACACACATTCTCTCTCTCATACACACACACACTCTCTCTCATACACACACACTCATTCTCTCTCTCATACACACACACACATTCTCTCTCTCATACACACACACACTCTCTCTCTCATACACACACACACATTCTCTCTCTCATACACACACACACTCTCTCTCTCATACACACACACTCATTCTCTCTCTCATACACACACACACACATTCTCTCTCTCATACACACACACACATTCTCTCTCTCATACACACACACACTCTCTCTCTCATACACACACACACATTCTCTCTCTCATACACACACACACTCTCTCTCTCATACACACACACACACATTCTCTCTCTCATACACACACACACTCTCTCTCTCATACACACACACTCATTCTCTCTCTCATACACACACACACACATTCTCTCTCTCATACACACACACACATTCTCTCTCTCATACACACACACATTCTCTCTCTCATACACACACACACTCTCTCATACACACACACTCATTCTCTCTCTCATACACACACACACATTCTCTCTCTCATACACACACACACATTCTCTCTCTCATACACACACACACATTCTCTCTCTCATACACACACACACTCTCTCTCTCTCTCTCATACACACACATTCTCTCTCTCATACACACACACTCTCTCTCTCTCTCATACACACACACACATTCTCTCTCTCATACACACACACACTCTCTCTCATACACACACACTCTCTCTCTCTCATACACACACACACACTCTCTCTCTCTCATACACACACACACTCTCTCTCTCATACACACACACATTCTCTCTCTCATGCACACACACACACATTCTCTCTCTCATACACACACACATTCTCTCTCTCATGCACACACACACACATTCTCTCTCTCATACACACACACACACATTATCTCTCTCATACACACACACATTCTCTCTCTCATACACACACACACATTCTCTCTCTCATACACACACACACACACTCTCTCTCATACACACACACACATTCTCTCTCTCATACACACACACACACACACTCTCTCATACACACACACACATTCTCTCTCTCATACACACACACACACACACACTCTCTCTCATACACACACACTCTCTCTCTCATACACACACATACACACTCTCTCTCTCATACACACACATACACACACACACACATTGGCCCAGAAATTGATCTCGCTCTGTTCCCGCGGGGGTAAGGAGCAGGCGCGATCTCTCACTCCGCGTTGGCTTTTTCAGATCCAGCTCGCACGAACTTGATGTTCTAGACATCAGCTGGGCAGTGCTTGCGTAGTGAGTGAGGAGGACATAAAAAACCTGCAAGGGGACATAGACAGGCTAAGTAAGTGGGCAGAGATTTGGCAGATGGAATACAACACTGGAAAGTGTGAGGTGATGCACTTTGGCAGGAAAAATCCTAGAGCAATTTATTATCTTAATGGCAAGAAACTGGAGAGTACTGAAGTGCAAAGGGATCTGGGGGTCCTGGTGCACGAAACTCAAAAGGTTAGTATGCAGGTGCAGCAAGTGATTAAGAAGGCAAATGGAATGTTGGCTTTCATTGCTAGGGGGATAGAATATAAAAATAGGGAGGTATTGCTGTAGAATTCGCAATTATCACGATTTGATTAATAAGGAGAAAACACAAAGTTTCGTTCAAACAGCTTTTATTTCAGCAGAATGCTGTCAGGTTTAAATTGGACACAAGCAGCCTGTAAAATGGCCGCCGCACCTCGTGACAGAACATTCTAGACTTTTCAACAGGCAGACAAAATGGCGTTCCATTAAACATTTTTTTTGCAAGATCGATAACGATTCAGCACAGTGAAGATAATACCCGAGACATTATGGGTTTGCAGTATAAACATAGATACTGGAATCGGTCTCCCAGGTACAAAGGAAAGCCATTGTACCGAGTACTCAAGGGCCCATCCAAAAGACATTAATATGTAAACTCCCAACGGCTCTACGATGAGAGAGCCGTTAGCAGGTAGTTATACAGGACACTTGGAAGCCCCAAACCCCTCCAGGGAGAACACCGACCGATTTAACAATGGGAGAAGTATTAACAGGTACTCAAACATTCATGAGTAGCCCCGAAACCCATTAAGGACGGAGATCACCCACACAAGACATTTGGGCGCCAAACCCTAAAACAAAAGAATGGACATTATAGTTGGGCGGGAAACGGAAGATTTTTGCACTATAATTGCAGGCCCCAAACCGTCCATTCGCTCTCTTGACTCTTGCCTCTTGCTCGCTTGCTGCTGTTATCATCGTGGCTGCTCCTGTGTTTTATCCGGTCGATTCGTAACCTCGTGGCTGCTTTCTGATCCGTTCGGATCTACCTCGTGTCGCGTAACGAAGACCTATGTTGGTAACTGGCAGCGGAACCAAAGGCCCGAGATGAGATGAGATGAGATGAGATGAGAGGAGAAGAGAAGAAGACCTTATCCATCGCCACGGTCAGTAAATCCCGACCGCGCCTGTAGGTCGATCAGCCAAGTCTTCTCGACAGGAAGTTTTCTTCTTTAACAAAACATATTGCATCAATGATAACTGGACTGTGCAAACACATCGTATCAGTGATATTGACAACGGTGCTCCAAGATTAAACTTTGAAGCCCACCAACAGAGGTCTTCACCACAGCGGACGGTCCAGCCTACTAGCCGAGCAGCAGAAGCAGTAAACAAGTGGGACCAGGAGATCTCCTGACCAACACGTGGGTGCTGCGGTGAAAAACATCCGATCAGCTATTCGGGATTTCTCCGAGTTATTACGAGTGGTGAGCATGAGTCTCGAGATCCTACGAAGCTAGTTTAGGATAGATATTGATAGGGGAGGGTTTAAAGGTTAAGGATATTTGTAATGTGTGCCCTATTTACGTTGTGCCGTTCGTTCCTCGTTTCCCTAAGATTGATTATAACCGTTTGTAAGATTGTACTGTCATTAATCTGTGCGTATGACATGTATTTCATAATTTTAAGTATCATGCAATAAAGATTTTCCATTTCGTACCATTCAAACCAAGTCTACATGAGTTTTATCTCCATTACTGCTCTCGCATCTAAGTCCAGTGTCTAGAACCGTAAGGGAGAGTGATTCGAACCACTCACAGGTGTGTCTAGTGTTCCCAGACTGGCTGGAGACCAGGCCTAGACCCGCACTGACATACAGGCTGCACAGAGCCGCGTGAATCTCACAGGCTACGAGACACGCAGGGTCAGGAGAGAATCCCTTACAGAAAATGGCGACCGCGGCAGGACACTGGCAGCGAGAGGGTAGTGTGTTAGATTTTGGAATGACTGTACGAAATGTTATGCAGGAAAAGATAGCGGATTATGTGTTTGGAAAGGTTAATCTAACTAAAAAGTGGATAAGCGAATTGTTAGCGGATAAGAGCCCACTAGAGGCAGCTGAAAGGTGGACTGATAGTAAGGAGCATAAAAAGGCAGTTGAGAAAGCAGTCTGGCTTATGTGCTACAAAAGGCAGGTTCAGATTTCAAACCAGACCAATACAGCGCTAACAGCTCGAATCAAGCATTTAGAGGAGGAAATGGAGGAGAAGGTTTCTGGAGGGGAGGTGCTCATTAAGAGTTTAAATGAGTTACGCCAGGAAAGCCAGGAAGTCTCCAGTTACCTTAAAACAAGGGTAGAGTATCTCGAGTGCCAGATCACTGAAGCAAAATTGAACGAGAGTAGGATGAAGGAAAGATGTAACCGCCAAGCTGCCCAGATAAGAACTCAAGAAGAGAGCTTAATGGGGGTTAGGTCGGCATATAAGTTGGCCCTTGAGGATAAGTTTCAGGGAGCCGACCATAGCGCCTGCCAAAAAGAGATAGAGAGCCTCAAAAAGGCCGTGAATAATGCGAACGGCATGGTGTGCCTTATCAATCCGTCGGCGCGCCAGCCGCTAGTAAATGAGAGATTTAGAAATTCCCCACCAAGTAAAGCAGAAGAAGTAGTAGCCACTGCGCCCTCCGCGCCACCCAGCTATTCAGAAACCTGGGTTAGGGAGGAAGCAACGGAAGAAACAAAAGAGCCCGTTGAAAAGGAAGTAGAAAAGGGATCGTTGTATCCAGTAACGGGGATTAAAAGGGGCCCAAGCAGAAACGGTGGGGAAGAACCGGGGGATCTCCTCGGACAGCTGGTGTTGCCTCACAGTTCACATCAGCTGAGAGCCATGATAAACCACGTAAGGAAGCTGACCGAGATAGACGACCCTTCCGTACATTTCAGGGAAGTTGAGCAAGCCGCAGCCATTAACGGCTGCGATGATGGGGAGACAGCAAAAATGCTGCTGTTCTCATTAGACAGCTCGGTCCTTCAGTGCCTCTCAGGTGAGAGCAAGAGGGGAAACAAAAGTTATGAGGAATTGAAAAATGAGGTCCTAGAAGTAGTGGGGGCGAACGACGGAGGTCCGTTTGCTAGAGTGGGACAGACAGTGCAGATGGAGGGAGAACCCCCGAAGGTTTTTGCCGACAGGCTGTGGCCAGTATATGAGCGCAGCTGTCTAGGTGCGCCCGAGCGCGAAGATGTGGAAGGCGCCGCTTTAATTCATTGGCTTAGGTGCATAATAGCCAACAGTTTACCAGCCGTTAGAGAGCAGGCAAAAGCCTGGTTCGATCCCAATGACCTCAACCTTACGGAAGAGTCGGTCTTGAATCGACTCACGTTAGGTTACCGTAACATAAGGGGTATGACGACACGTCCCTTTAAGGGAAGAGTACATGAGGTACGACCCGCAGCCCCAGCTCAAAGAGAGTGGCATCAGGAGGGTAATCGCGCCCCACAGGCGAGTAATGCCTGTTACGGGTGTGGGAAGACAGGGCACTGGCGCAAGCACTGCAGGAACCCTTGGAAGGATTCCAAGGATAAAAATCCCGCGGTCCGAGCCCAGGCGCCTGTCCCGCCTAAGGAAGCAAAGGCACCCACCTCTCCCGACGACCTCGAAGCAGTGTTAGGAGTCATGCGCAAGATGGTTTTGAATGCGCGTGGACAGGTGGCGGTCGCAACCGGCCCCGTAGGTGCCGCAGGACCGTCTAATAGTGCCCCATGACTAGAACCAGCACAGCCCGTCTACCTGTGTCCGCTCAGCTATGATGCGTGGAGGCGACCTGTGGTGGAGATGGAGGTAGAGAAACAGAAGGGCAGTTATTTGTTGGACACGGGAGCTTCTTGCACCATAATCCATACAGATGACCCTTTTGACTCGCCGCTATCTACCAAGGTCCCATTCACGCTAGCAGGGTTCACAGGGAAAGAACAGGCTGGCACGTTTTCCCTCCCGCTATCCATTCGTTTAGGAACACTTCGCCTTAAGTGGAAGTGTATACTGATGGCATGGCAAAAGGGGGGTGGAAGAGGTATTCTCGGGTCCGATCTCCTAGCGGGACACGGGATCCTCGTGGACCTCAGAAATCACTGTCTCTGGGGGGCTAAAGGTGAAAAAGGCGAGGTAATGGTAATTCAAGGGGAGGAAGAAACAGGGGTCCTGTGTACCGTACAGCCATCCGGAGGCTACGACCTCAGGCTTATGGTCGCAGATGTCCCAACGGACATGCAAACGTACGTGACAGATAATATGCACGCGTTTGCAACCCACAAGCACGATTGTGGGAGGGTGGTCGGGTTTGAGGTCAGCGTAGATGGGGACCCCATGACCCGACCCCAAAAGCAGTATAACTTCCCCAAAGAAGCAGAACCCGATATGGAGGCAGCAATGTCTTCCTTGGTGCAGCAGGGCGTGTTGAGGCCGATAGCCACACACGTGAACTCCCCATTATGGCCGGTTAGGAAGCCGGATAATTCGTGGAGAGCCACGGTGGACTACAGAGTCCTTAACAGTAACATTCCCGCCTGCGCGCCCACAGTAGCAGCAGTTGCTGACCTAATAGGGAGCATCCCAGCGTCCGCGACCACGTTCACGGTGCTGGATATCTCGAACGGTTTTTGGTCCATCCCGCTGCGGCGAGAGGACCAGTACAAGTTTGCCTTTACGTTTAAAGGGCAACAGTACACGTGGAACTGTTTGCCACAGGGTTTCCACAATAGCCCCAGTATTTTTCACCAGTGTATGGCAGGAAGTTTAAAGGAGTTTAGTCAGCCCAATCAGATAGTACAGTATGTGGATGATTTGCTCCTATTTACGGACTCAAGGGAGGAGCACGGACCACTACTGGACGAGTTATTGGAGCTGTTAGCGAGAAAGGGTTTTAAAGTAAACCCTAAGAAAGCACGTATCGGTCAGCAGGAAGTAAAATTCCTGGGACTGACCCTACGCGCTGGGGAAAGAGCCATAGACAAAGCAAGGAGGGAGTCGGTGCAAGAATTACCGATTCCCAACAACGTAAGGGGTGTGAGGTCCTTCTTGGGACTGACCGGTTACTGCAGGGATTTTATCGAAGATTATGCGGCCACAGCGGCGCCGCTCCTCCGACTCCTCCATAAGGGAGTGGAGTGGTCTTGGGACGAGGGCTGCCAAGCAGCCTTCGAGAAGTTAAAAAGGGATCTGCAGACCGCGCCAGCCTTAGGGGCCATAGATGGGGGGAAGGAGTTTTTCCTGGAGGTAGCTGCCAGCGGAGACAGCTTAAGCGCCGTGCTGCTCCAAGAGCGTCACGGCAAGCTGAGGCCGGTTGTCTATTCATCCAGGGTATTAACGGATGTGGAGAGAAGTTTTTCCAATTGCGAAAGGCACCTTTTAGCCACGCATTGGGCTGTGAAAAGATCAGCGATCTTCACAGGGCTCTCTCCCATCACTCTCCTCACACATCACACACCAACTAAGATGCTTCTGGATGGGAGGATTAAAGACGGGACCGTAAGCAGCGCACGCATTGCGCGTTGGACCCTTCTTCTCTCCCAGTTGGATATTAGAGTAAAAGGTCTTTGCGAGCCCAGGCTTGCGGCCAATTTGGTATACCCCGGTACAGCCCACCGGTGTTCGGTGGAAGGGGTGTGGGACGTCAACATAGGTTTACGGGCCGGGATACATCCCACTGGGCGCGAGATTTATGTTGATGGGTCTAGCACAGTGTCTGCTGGCGAGCGACTCACAGGGTGTGGAGTTTATGACCCTGCGGCAGACCTTGCCCTGGCGATCAAGCTCCCTAGCACCATGAGCGCGCAGCAAGCTGAGCTGTCTGCCGTGGTGTACGTGGTGACCCACCCAGACATTTTCCCAACCCCATACACGATTTGCTCGGACAGTATGTTCACCTGCAATTCGTGTACGGAATACCTGGCCATTTGGTCCCGCCGCGGATACACCTCCGCGGACGGGCGACCTTTAACGGTGAAGCCCTTGCTGGAAAAGATCTTAGCAGCCGCAGTAGGGGAGGAAGGGGAGATTTTCATCCATAAGGTGAAAGCTCACTCCTCCACAGAGCCCCGTGGGGAGGGCAACCGGCAGGCGGATGCGCTAGCCAGGGAGGGTGCCCGCGACGGCACTTTCTGGAACCCCTATAGGACCGGACCCATAGCAGCGGTCCGAGGCGGGGACGGGAATACCGGGAACACCAGGGTAGCATTGCCCCTAGACCTTAAGACCGTCCAAGCCCAGGATCCCGCCCTAAAAGCAGTCCTAAAAACGATTGCTGAGGGGAGGCAGGTAGAAGGTCCGTACAGTACGGCAACCCTCTCCGTAAAGGAAGGCATGCTGTTCCGCGGGGAGCAGTGGGTTGTGCCGCAGCAGCACAGGAGGGAATTCCTCCAGTTGGCTCACGAGGGACCAGGGGCAGGGCACCCCGGGCCCGAGGTTACCTGGCAACGGGTAGAGCAAGCGGGATGGTGGCCAGGGCTCAGGGAACAAGTCCGCGAGTTCTGTGCAAACTGTCTTGTGTGCGCTGCAAACAACCCAGACCCCCAGAAAAGGAAGGTGCCCATGGGACACGTAAGAAGGGTAGAGGGACCATGGCAGTCGATACAGATCGACTATATAGGACCCCTGCCCACCACCCAGGGAGGTTATAAGTACTGCCTCGTCCTGGTGGATGTGTTTTCCAAGTGGGTGGAAGCCTTCCCTTGTCGAACAGCTACGGCACTGGGTACAGCAAAAATCTTGGTCCGGGAAGTGTTCTCGCGGTGGGGACTCCCCCGTTTCGTGGAGTCAGACCAAGGGAGTCATTTCACCGGCCAGGTGATGCAGAACACCCTCATGCTTTTGGGCATTGAAGGGAAGTGGCACGTAGCACACAATCCCCAGTCATCCGGGATTGTTGAGCGTATGAACCGGACCCTGAAGGAGAAATTGAGGAAAGAGACTAGGAACTCGCCCCAAAAATGGGCGGAAGTTCTGCCTTTAGTCCTCATGGGGGTCCGGGCCAGTCAGTCAAAAAGTACGGGGTACTCCCCGCACGAGGTAATGACCGGCAGGCTCATGCGAACCCCCACCCATGTGCTAGCCCCGGTGCTCACTGAGGGTCAGCTTCAAGAGATCAGCAGGGACAAGTTCGCCCAAACTCTCTTGGAGCGCCTGAAGCAAGTTTATGAGCAGGCGGCTGGGAACATGGGAAGGCAGCATCAGGGCAATCGCTTGTTGCTGGAACCCCGCAAAACGCGGGAGTGGGAAGTAGGAGACCAGGTCATGGTCAGAAACTACGCCAGAGTAGGGAGTCTGGAACCACTGTATATGGGACCCTACAACATTGTAGACAAGGCGAGTCCCATGGTTTACGCCGTAAAAGTACCTCGGCGCACTAAGTGGTTCCACATAAACCAATGCAAACTGTACCAGCCGGGTGCGCAGGGGAAAACTACAGGGGTAAATCCCGCCAATGGGAAAACGCAGCCCCAGGTAGGACCACAAGGCACACAGGCAGGCGTAGCAGCTTGCATCAGGGGAAGGGACATCCCGGACGATCATGCAGCGTTTTTCTGGAGTTGGGGGTTAGATGACGAAGAACCCAGGGTACCCTGGTCAGATGAGGATAGTGCAGATGAGCATAGTGATGATGACGGGTGGTTCCTGAGGAACGGTCTGGGAGGATTGGGGCCGATAGGTAGAGATCCACACGGGGTGGACACACAAGCTGCAGGTCCCGAGGACAGGAGGGAGGAGCTAGAGGAGGCAGGGCCAGCCGCTATAGGAGCACAGAGAGTACCAATGTGGTTCCCAGAGGTGTGGCCGCCCGCTTTGAACGTCCAGTCCTCAGGGGAGGCAGAGATCACGGGTGAAGGGCCGCCTGCTGGGCCGAGCAGGGCGGGGCCACGAACTGCCAGCCCCGAGGTTAGGGAGGCGGAGTCAGCGGAGGCGGAGCCGGCGACTGTGATGGAACCCCAGGTCATCCCGTTGGAGGTCTCGGAGCCCGGTCCGTCTGTCACGGAACCCCCGCCCATAGCAACTCCCCGTAGGTCAAGTAGAGAACCCCAGCCCAGGAGGATGTGGTCATGTCCCCAGACTGCCCCAAGGCGTAAGATTCAGGTTAAGATAACCCGGGTAGAGACAGGCCACATCGCAGCAGTAACAGGCTGCGGCAGATCAGAGGAAAGGGTCAGCGCAGCAACAGGCTGCGGCAGATCAGAGGGAAGGGTCAGTGCCCTCCCACCGTCGGGAAGAGCTCGCAGCAGCCTTCTCAGAATTTAAAGGGGCCGCCCTGAGAACGGGCGGCACTGTAAAGTTATTAGTTTAAGGTTTTAAGTTTTTAGTTTAAGGTTGTACCTATTGTTCATACATTGTAAAAGAGACAAGCGCCTCACCAAGCATGAGAACACGGGAGAGTGGCGAGAACGTTACGTGCGCGTGCACGATGAGAGCGCCGTGTAATAGGAAAATGGCGTCACTCCCGCTCGCCACGTGCGCCGCGGAAGTTTGTACTCATTGTAAATACGTTGGAAACTCGACATGTTTAAGAGTTGGGATTTGTTTATTTTGGTGATGGTGTTGATTGTTTGGTTTTGGGTTTTGTTTTTCCTTTCCCTGAATAAAAGACAAATATACAGGTGATGCGTGAGGTATCGGCCTGGTTACGCCGGGAAGGAAAACAAATGGTGTAAGTTTAAGGGCAAATGATGCCTACGGTGATATAAAATGTGATTTTCTTGGGAAATAAGGACGACACAGAGACCCTAGTTAAGTTAAAATTTATGGGATTAATTTACTGGAGTCGGAGAGAAATCGAGATAAGATTGCTCACCACTGAGATTTTTGATACGATAAGCGGAGTTATTCGCATCAACAGGAGGGACTGTAGAATTCGCAATTATCACGATTTGATTAATAAGGAGAAAACACAAAGTTTCGTTCAAACAGCTTTTATTTCAGCAGAATGCTGTCAGGTTTAAATTGGACACAAGCAGCCTGTAAAATGGCCGCCGCACCTCGTGACAGAACATTCTAGACTTTTCAACAGGCAGACAAAATGGCGTTCCATTAAACATTTTTTTTGCAAGATCGATAACGATTCAGCACAGTGAAGATAATACCCGAGACATTATGGGTTTGCAGTATAAACATAGATACTGGAATCGGTCTCCCAGGTACAAAGGAAAGCCATTGTACCGAGTACTCAAGGGCCCATCCAAAAGACATTAATATGTAAACTCCCAACGGCTCTACGATGAGAGAGCCGTTAGCAGGTAGTTATACAGGACACTTGGAAGCCCCAAACCCCTCCAGGGAGAACACCGACCGATTTAACAATGGGAGAAGTATTAACAGGTACTCAAACATTCATGAGTAGCCCCGAAACCCATTAAGGACGGAGATCACCCACACAAGACATTTGGGCGCCAAACCCTAAAACAAAAGAATGGACATTATAGTTGGGCGGGAAACGGAAGATTTTTGCACTATAATTGCAGGCCCCAAACCGTCCATTCGCTCTCTTGACTCTTGCCTCTTGCTCGCTTGCTGCTGTTATCATCGTGGCTGCTCCTGTGTTTTATCCGGTCGATTCGTAACCTCGTGGCTGCTTTCTGATCCGTTCGGATCTACCTCGTGTCGCGTAACGAAGACCTATGTTGGTAACTGGCAGCGGAACCAAAGGCCCGAGATGAGATGAGATGAGATGAGATGAGAGGAGAAGAGAAGAAGACCTTATCCATCGCCACGGTCAGTAAATCCCGACCGCGCCTGTAGGTCGATCAGCCAAGTCTTCTCGACAGGAAGTTTTCTTCTTTAACAAAACATATTGCATCAATGATAACTGGACTGTGCAAACACATCGTATCAGTGATATTGACAACGGTGCTCCAAGATTAAACTTTGAAGCCCACCAACAGAGGTCTTCACCACAGCGGACGGTCCAGCCTACTAGCCGAGCAGCAGAAGCAGTAAACAAGTGGGACCAGGAGATCTCCTGACCAACACGTGGGTGCTGCGGTGAAAAACATCCGATCAGCTATTCGGGATTTCTCCGAGTTATTACGAGTGGTGAGCATGAGTCTCGAGATCCTACGAAGCTAGTTTAGGATAGATATTGATAGGGGAGGGTTTAAAGGTTAAGGATATTTGTAATGTGTGCCCTATTTACGTTGTGCCGTTCGTTCCTCGTTTCCCTAAGATTGATTATAACCGTTTGTAAGATTGTACTGTCATTAATCTGTGCGTATGACATGTATTTCATAATTTTAAGTATCATGCAATAAAGATTTTCCATTTCGTACCGTTCAAACCAAGTCTACATGAGTTTTATCTCCATTACTGCTCTCGCATCTAAGTCCAGTGTCTAGAACCGTAAGGGAGAGTGATTCGAACCACTCACAGGTGTGTCTAGTGTTCCCAGACTGGCTGGAGACCAGGCCTAGACCCGCACTGACATACAGGCTGCACAGAGCCGCGTGAATCTCACAGGCTACGAGACACGCAGGGTCAGGAGAGAATCCCTTACATTGCTTCAGTTGTACAAGGTATTGGTGAGACCGCACCTGGAATACTGCATACAGTTTTGGTGTCCTTACTTAAGGAAAGACATCCTTGCTCTCGAGGCAGTGCAAAAAAGGTTCACTCGGTTAATCCCGGGGATGAGGGGGTGGTCATATGAGGAGAGGTTGGGTAGATTGGGACTCTACTCATTGGAGTTCAGAAGAATGAGAGGCGATCTTATTGAAACATATAAGATTGTGAAGGGGTTGGATGGGGTGGATGCGGGGAGGATGTTCCCGATGACGGGTGAGACTAGAACTAGGGGACATAGTCTTACAATAAGGGGCTGCTCTTTCAAAACTGAGATGAGGAGGAACTACTTCACTCAGAGGGTGGTAGGTCCATGGAATATGCTGCCACAAAAAGCTGTAGAAGCTACATCATTAAATAAATTTAAAACAGAAATAGACAGTTTCCTAGAAGTAAAGGGCATTAAGGGTTACGGGGAGCGGGCAGGAATTTGGACATGAGTCTAGGTTCGGATCGGTCATGGCCCTGTGGGTAGTGGAGCGGGCCCAGGGACCGTGTAGCCTGATTCTGCTCCTATTTCGTGTGTGCAATTCTGTTAGATGCAGGAGATGGTTCTGTGATAGATAGTAGATTGGCGGTTAGGATCAGATCAGCCATGATCTTATTGAATGGCGGAGCAGGCTCGAGGGGCCGATTGGCCTACTCCTGCTCCTATTTCTTATGTTCTTATGTTCTTATCCCACCGGCGTAGTGAATTCGTGCGAGCTGTGGGATCACGTGACTCAGTTAGAGCCAATGGCAGCACACCATCTTCCATTCATAAGTTTCACATACGTGCTGTGAAAGCTATGAATCTTACACACCCCCAAAATAACAGCTAAACCTCAATTAAATGTTTTAAAAAAACCATCACATTAATAAAATAAGTATAGTTAAATAAATTAACCATTTTAAATAAAAAATTAAATTTTTGAAAAAATTTAAAATCTTTTAAAAAGTTATAAAAATAAACTTACCTGTCTTTAAAGTCTCTAAAAAAGATATACCTGTTAAAAAAAATTCAAAATAATTCTTAATTCACTACTTACCTTGTTAAAAGTGGGTCTTACTCCTCCTTTTTTCATTTCTAAAATCTTCCGTCCTTACCTGCGCGTCCAAAGCACTAAGTGCACAGCGTGCGCGCAGCCTGTAGCGTGCACGCGGTGCACCGAGGAACCGCCCCCTTTTCAAAAGACCAAGTGCCGGTTTTCAGCGCATGCGCAGTGCATGCAGAAAACCGGCAATTGGAGAGAGAATACGCGAGAGTACGCAGTGCGTACTCTCGCGTAGCGGGATCAATTTTTGGCCCATTCTCTCTCTCATACACACACACACACACACTCTCTCTCATATACACACACACACACACTCTCTCTCATATACACACACACACATTCTCTCTCTCATACACACACACACTCTCTCTCATACACACACACACACATTCTCTCTCTCATACACACACACACACACACACTCTCTCATACACACACACACACACACACTCTCTCTCATATACACACACACACACTCTCTCTCTCATACACACACACACTCTCTCTCATACACACACACACACACATTCTCTCTCTCATACACACACACACACACACACACTCTCTCATACACACACACACACACACACACTCTCTCTCATATACACACACACACATTCTCTCTCTCATACACACACACACACACACACACACACTCTCTCTCATATACACACACACACATTCTCTCATACACACACACACACACACTCTCTCTCATACACACACACACTCTCTCTCATACACACACATACACACACACACACACACTCTCTCTCATACACACACACACACTCTCTCTCATACACACACACACTCTCATACACACACATACACACACACACACACACACTCTCTCTCATACACACACACACACTCTCTCTCATACACACACACACACACTCACTCTCATACATACACACACACACACTCTCTCTCTCATACACACACATACACACACACACACACACTCTCTCTCATACACACACACACACTCTCTCTCATACACACACATACACACACACATACATTCGCTCTCTCATACAC
>JASTWF010000309.1:242500-281079 GCA_030390025.1 Squalus acanthias
ACCCCTCAATAGTCACATTGTACAGATATCCTGCACCAGTGCCGATGGATTGCAAGTGTGCAACACCAAAAAACTAACGCCAAACATTAACAACTGCCATTTGATAGCTATCCTGATCACCATGACACCATGAGGTGTAAGCATGCAAATTCAAAGGAGAAATCATCGTGAATTTGTTAGGTAACTGGTTATAGTTTACAACAACAACAACTTGCATTTATACAGCACCTTTAACGTAGTAAAACGTCCCAAGGCACTTCACAGGAGCGATTATCAAACAAAATTCGTTACCGAGCCACATAAGTCTAGAACCAGGGGCCATAGCCTCAGGATAAGGGGTAGGCCATTCAGGACTGAGATGAGAAGAAATTTCTTCACACAGAGGGTGGTGAATCTTTGGAATTCTCTGCCCCAGAGGGTTGTGGAGGCTCAGTCATTGGGTGTATTCAAAACAGAGATCGATAGATTTCTGACTAGTAAGGGCATCAAGGGATATAGCGATAGGGCCGGTGAATGGAGTTGAGGCAGAAGATCAGCCATGATCTCATTGGATGGTGGAGCAGGCTCGAAGGGCCGAATGGCTGACTCCTGCTCCTATTTCTTATGTTCTTATTTCTTATAAGGAGATATTAGGGCAGGTGACCAAATGCTTGGTCTGAGAGGTAGGTTTTAAGGAGCACCTTAAAGGAGGAGAGAGAGGCGGAGAGGGAGCGGTTTAGGGAGGGAATTCCAGAGCTTAGGGCCCAGGCAGCTGAAGGCATGGCCGCCAATGGTGGAGCGATATAATGATATAGAAACATAAGAAAGCATGGATTGAGAAAGGACTATTCAGCTCAGCACCTCACTCCTTCCATAAACCGACCCAATCGTGGATTATACTACCGAGGGTAAGTTTTGCACCAAATAGTCCCTGATTACTTCAGAGTATTCATCGATCACTTCACTGCCACTATTCAACCCTGACCTGCTGTTCTACACAGATCAAACCCCAGCGACACAAGGACCATTGTGGCCCAAAGAATATTACATTGTCTCCGTCTAAACCGATCCCGAGAATCTCGAATCCTGTTCCCAAGCAAATATTTATCTAGCCCCTTTTTTAAAGAAGTTAATTGACAAATCCGCAGCTGCTTTTGCTGGGAATTTGTTCTCCCACTCAATGGGCAAAGCATTTATTCTGATCCCTAGTCTCTCTTGAGATTACGAATTTCAAACCTGCGTCCTCTAATTGTGCGCTCAAATTAGAAGTCAAAAATCCTGCCCTCATCTACATCATATATTGCTGAGAATTCTGAAAACCTGGGTCATGCTTCCCTTAGTCAGCTGTGGCTCAGTGGGTAGCACTCTCGCCTCTGCGTCAGAAGGTAGTGGGTTCAAGTCTCACCCCAGAGACTTGAGCACATAAATCTAGGCTGTCATTCCAATGGAGTGCTGCACTGTTGGAGGTGCTGTCTTTTGGATGATCCTATGGCACTATTTTGAAGAAGAGCAGGGGAGTTCTCCCCGGTGTCCTAGACCAATATTTATCCCTCAACCAACATCACCAAAAAACAGATTGCGTGATCATAAAGTACTTCATTGGCTGTAAAGTGCTTTGGGACGTCCTGAGGTTGTGAAAGGTGCTGTATAAATGCAAGTCTTTCTTTCTTTCTTCGTCTTCCTTTCTCCAATGGAAACAAGTTCAGCTCTGTGAGCCTCTCCTCATCATTTAGAGCCTTAGATCCTCGAATCATCCTTGTGCCCTTTTCTGAACCCTAATCACTGATGTCCTTTTGAAGGAAGAGTTCCAAAGTTGGGCATAGCATTCGTTTATCATTATCTTATGCTTTCATACCTTTAAAAGTTGAACATCCATTATGATATTGTCAGGTCAGTGCCAACACGAACCACCAGACATTTTGTTCTTTTCAAGCATTTATCCAATTCCCTTTTGAAAGTTACTATCGAATCATCCTCCACCGCCCTTTCAGGCAGTGCATTCCAGATCCTAACCACTCGCTGCTTAAAAATAAATTCTCCTCATCGTCTCCCTACCTGGTTCTTTTGCAATCATCCCTGGAAGTTAAATTCATCTGCACTGACCATTCCCGCACCAACTACCTAAAGTGTATGGTGGGAAGGGAGGTCATTCCAACCTACAGACAATAACATCTTGCTGCTGGCTTGGGGCAGCGGGCAGAGACTATGCTGGAATAACTTTCAGAAGTAGATAAAGCAATAGGCTTGTAAATTCATCTGCCACTGGGCATTGTGTGTTTTTTTTGGTTTAACTGTACAGGATAGCCCAGTTAACCTTGAGAACATGTTTATGATTCCTACCTATGGGCATCTCAGAGTCTCAGCATTGTGCAGGAGATAAAACATACGATGCAATGCGTTGCAAGCCAAAAAGCAGCAGATTTGACCCTGGTGTACCCTGAGCTAGCCAATCTCACCCAGACAGCAGGAGAGGCATTGCAGTCTGTCTCAGTGTGAAGGAGGGAAGGATCAGTCAGGGCTCTTGCTCCTGATTGCGATACATCGTGTCCTGCTGGATAGCGCATGTGTATGGGCATTCGGCGCTCAGCTGCAACGCAAGAGTGCCAGTGAGCTAACACTCACCGTCCCAGGCTCACGCACAATGAAGGATCACTTTGGTGAGCTACAAGAGAGCCAGGCAGCTTGAGGCGTTGCGTTCAGGAGAGGGAGAAGAAAAAATAACAGAGCAGTGTTTTCTCAACGCTGTAACACATCCGAAGTTTCAGATGACACTCGGAAACAACCCTGGTGATTTATGAGGTGCTCTGAATTCCAAGCCCAAATGTTTCGAACATAGTTCATAAATATTCGGCGCTAACTTTTGGTGAAGTTCAAGAGGTTTAGTAACCTTTCACTTTGTAATCCATAGGGTCCCAGGTGCAGCGTTCTGTCAGTCAACAGCAGCCTTCCGCAACCCAGGGAACAATGACAGGCCTGGGTTGGTGATCTCTCATCATTAGTACTCCTATGTTTATCGTGGTGTGGCTGCAAACAGCAGTGTGCAGACGACGGACTTGTAAAGAATCAAGTATGGGCCAGGTGAGCGCGAGACATTTGAGAAAGTAAAAGTTTCGGTCGAAGGAAACGTTTTATTTACAACTTTCTCTCCATTTTCCCCCTTCCTTCCGTGGAGGCAGTGACTCACGTGGGCACGATCAGACCTCTGGCACCTTGCCAGCTTTCATGGGCGGCTCGAAACAGTGGATGTCAGTGGGCTAATCGACCGTGAAGGGCACTGCAGCTGAGCACAATTCGCCTGACGTCCGCCCACGTGCAGCAGAGGTTATTGGGCAGTGATTAGGAGCAAAGGCCCTGGTGGATTTTTACCCTCCTACCCCAAAGATACTGAGGTCAATTGTGGTGTCCCCTCTACTGCCTGATTACTTGACTCTACACAGACCAGAGTTGACACAGGACCATGCTGATCTGTAAGGCTCAGTATCCTACCACACAATGCATTTACCCACAGAGCCATCAGTCGGGGTCCTTGTGAGGGGGCTAAAGTTCATTACAGAGAAGCGCAAAGTAATTAAGGATAAGTTGGGGTAGTATGAGGGAAGTAGAGAGTGGATTAGCTGAGATTATAAGAAAAGTGAAGAATAGTATGAGGGGAATTAAATATGGGATAATGGAGAGCAGAATGAAACTGCACACATTCCATTCATTTCAGACATGGTGGATTCAAGTCCGCCTCTACTTGTTTTCATTATTTGTTCTTGGGATGTGGGCGAGACTGGCAAGTCCACATTGATTGCCCATCCCTGGATGCCCTAAGAAGGTGGTGATTGGCCTTCTCCTTGAACTACTGCAGTCCTTGTGGTGGTGGTGTTAGGTAGGGAATTCTGGGTGGAGCAGAGCATGTTGGACAGTGAGCTTTAAACAGCAACAAAACTTGGATGTGTGATGCAGCACGATTGAAATGATTCTCCTAAGCCTCTTTGGCTCGCTGCCTCTCGCCCACCTTCAAGGGTAATCGGGCTTCATCAACCGAGGGCAGAATCACATCTTCTGGTTTAGCCATTCACCCCAGGTCTCGCTGGACCTCATCAAGCACTGTCGGGTCCTGCTCTCATCAGCCAAAACCGTCACTACTCCAGGATCATTTTGAAGAGCAAAGATAACCCCTGGCTCCTTTTCTCCTTTACCAACCATCTCCTCAAACCCCTCTTCCCTGCCCTCCTCCACCCTCATCTCCAACAACGTGCAAGGAGATCATGGACTTCTTTGTCAACAAGATTGAGACCATCCGTTCAGCTGCTTTCCGCCCTTCCCCTAGCCCGCCAAGCCAAACGTCAGCCCAGGCTACCCACTGCCCTAGCCCTGAATCCACGTCACTCTCTAGTTTCTCGCACACCTCCCCCCATGCCCTCTCCGATCATATCTCATCTGTGCAACCCACCACCTGCTCCCTTGACCCCATTCCCAATAAACTGCTGTGCAGTCAACTTCCCTTCCTGGCCGCCATGCTTGCTGAAATTGTAAATGGAACCCTCTCCTCAGGAATTGTCCCCTCTCTTTCAAAACTGCCGTCAACAACCCATCCTTAAGGACATTCAGCCTCGGATCTGCGGGTAAGCGTTCTCCAAGGCGGCCTTCGAGACACACGACAACGCAAAATCATCGAGCAGAAACTGATAGCCAAGTTCCGCACTCATGAGGACGGCCTCAACCGGGATCTTGGGTTCATGTCACGTTACATGACGTAGAGTCATCCAGACTCGAGTCGTCGTTGGCTTGTTCACAGATGTGATTTCCAGTAAAAAAAAGTAAAAATTTTAAAGTTTATGGTTTTCCATACAGACTGCAGCATTTGACACATTAGACCCCCTGTGACCCCACCTCATTGTCTCAGTTGTATCTTGCTATGTCTTTGATGTGGTGCCGTCCTGGCTGACCTGATTGTCACTCTGCCGAGGTGTGACGAAAGGCAGTCAGGAGGATTAAATGTAGTCGTCTGACATTGTACGCTGCACAGGCATTGTTCTCTGTCTATATATGCTTTGTCGATTTTGTATTCCTTCTCTTCACCTGACGAAGGGGCAGCCGCTCCGAAAGCTTGTGATTTCAAATAAAACTGTTGGACTATAACCTGGTGTTGTGCGACTTCTCACTTTCATCCTTAAAAAGACCACCCTTGACCCAACCTTTCCTTCCTCTCCAAAGTTGTTGAACGTGTTGTCACCTCCCAAATCCATGCCCCTCTTTCCCAGAACTCCCTGTTTTGAATCTCTCAAATCAGGTTTCTGCCTCTGTCTCATCACTGAAACGGCCCTAACCAAAGTCACAAATGACATTCTCTGTGACTGCAACCATAGTGCATTTTCCCTCCTCATCCTTCTCAACCTCAACCTTTGACACGGTTGGCCACACCATCCTCCTCCAATGGCCTCTCCTTCCTCGTCCAGCTCAGTTGAGCCGCGCTCGCTTGATTCCACTCTTACCTATCCAATTATATCCTGAGCATCTCCAGCAATGGTTTCTCTTCCCGCCCTGCTACTGCTACCCCCGGAGTCCCTCTTCTTCCTCATCTATACACTGCCTCTTAGTGACGTAGTCTACAGGTATGGGGTCAGCTTCCACACGCGCACTGATGACACCCAGCTCTACCTCTGCACGTCCCTCTAAAGCCCCCCACAGCTTCTGCGTTGACAGAGGGCTTGTTCAACATCCAGGCTTGGATGAGCCACAATTCCCTCCAATGAAACATTGGGAAGACCGAAGCCATTGTCTTCAGCAACCAGCACAAACTCCATGCCTTTGCCACTGACTCCATCTACTCCCCAGCTACTTTCTCAGGCTGAACCAGACTGTTCGCAACTTTGGCGTCATATTTGACCCTGAGCTGAGCTTCTGATCCCATATTTTCTCCATCACAAAAAAACACCGACTTCCACCCTCCATAGCAAGGCCCACCTCCGCCCCTGCTTCAGCCCATCTGCTGCAGAAACCTTCATCCATGCTTTTGTCACCTCCAGACCGGACTATACCAATGCTCTCCTGACCGACCTCCCATCCTCCACCCACTGTAAACTGCAGCTCTTTCAAAACTTTGCTGCCCGTATCCTAACGCAAAGTGTGAATTTATGAGGGCAGGTTGAATAAACTTGGTTTGTATGCCCTTGAGTTTAGACGCTTGAGGAGTGATCTAATCGAGGTGTTTAAAACGTTAAAAGGATTTGATAGAGTAGACAGGGAGAAACTATTTCCTCTGATGGGGGAATCCAGAACAAGGAGGTATAACGTTCAGCTTCGAGCTAGGCTGATCAGGAGTGAAATCACGAGGCACTTCTCCACGCAGTAGAAATCGTGAATTCTCCCCCCAAGATGAACACAGTTCTGTCCGTGCAACTTCCAGCGTGGCTCCCACCCCCTCCCCCCCCCCCCCCCCCAGCCACTAGCCCCAGGGTGCTGTGGCCCACCCTGCTGCCCAACCTCCCCCGCGCCCCCCAGACATGGTCTGTCTGGTTCAGGTGTGCATTCACTCCACCAGCTCAGTCACATTTAGCTTCAGCCTGATTTAAACACGGGAAATGAATCTTTACTCCAACACCTCACCAAGGCATGCACATAAAATTCACAGCTATTTTTAAGTTGTGAGTTTAAAGGTTAATGATCTCCAACGAAAGGCTTTGAAAACGGTGGCTTATCAAACTGCAACACAAGACATGCTTGCCATTTTGCACAGTTACCGATCTAAAATGGTTCGTTTCGTGGGCGTGGTGCTGAAAGCACGGGAATCGGACAAAAACTACATTCACTGGAGTCAGAAATGTCAATCCATTGGAGCATGACTGTACTCATTGGTCAGTTTCACATTGCATATGTGTTCTGGGCCCCGCACCTCAGGAAGGATAGACTGGCCTTGGAGGGGGGGGGGGGCAGGACAGATTCACCAGAATGATACCGGGGCTAAAAGGGTTAAATTATGAGGACAGGTTCCATGGCCTAGGCTTGTGTTCTCTTGAGTATAGAAAATTAAGGGGTGATCTAATTCAGGTGTTTAAGATGATTGAAGGATTTGATAGGGTCGATAGAGAGAGAAACTATTTCCTCTGGTGGGGGGAGTCCAGAACAAGGGGGGCATAACCTTAAAATTAGAGCCAGGCCGTTCAGGGGTGATGTCAGGAAGCACTTCTTCACACAAAGGGTGGTGGAAATCTGGAACTCTCCCCCAAAAAGCTGTTGAAAATTTAAACACTGAGATTGCTAGATTTTTGTTAGGTAAGGGTATAAAGGGTTCCGGAACCAAGGCGGGTAGATGGTGTTGGGATACAGATCAGCCATGATCTCATTAAATGGCTCGAGGGGCTGAATGGCCTCTCTGTCCTCGGCCTCTTACACTGTTCCAACGAAGCTCAACATAAGCTTGAGGAACAGCACCTCATCTTTCGATTAGGCGCTTTACAGCCTTCTGGACTCAACATCGAGTTCAACAATTTCAGACCATAACCTCGGCCCCTATTTTTTCACATGGCAGTTGTTGATAATTCTGCTATTCCCATTTACACCTCCTCTAGACTCATCTTTTGTTTCTTAACTTGTTCCATTACCATCTCCTTTTGCCTCGCACCATCATCCCTTTTGTCATTTAATCTCTCCTGCCTTCCACCCTATCACAGACCTTCCCTTTTGTTCTTTCCTCCCCTCCCTCCTTTCCCTGCCTCTGTACTTACTTAAAAACCTGTTACATCTCTAACTTTTTCCAGTTCTGACGAAGGGTCATCGACCTGAAACGTTAACTCTGTTTCTCTCTCCACAGATGCTGCCTGACCTGCTGAGTATTCCCAGCATTCTTTGTTTTTATTTCAGATTTCCAGCATCTGCAGTATTTTGCTTTCTATATGTTGATGGGGGATGGTTTTCTCTGAGTATTGACTGTTTATAAAGCGTGGGAGGTGTGGGGGAGGGGGGGGGCGTTATAATTTAATTACACACAGTGCACAGAGGAAATCATCACCCAAACTATTTCAAAGTCAGGTAAAGCATGAGTTCTAATTGTTTCTCCTTTCCTAGTGCTGCCCATCCACTGGTACCTTGTCCAAGGGCCTGTTCTTCATGGGCAAGCCTATCTTTTTTTTCATTTGTTTTTTATGGGATGTGGGCGTCGCTGGCAATGCCAGCATTTATTGCCCATCCCTAATTGCCCTTGAGAAGGTGGTGGTGAGCCGCCTTCTTGAACCGCTGCAGTCCGTGTGGTGAAGGTGCTCCCACAGTGTTGTTAGGGAGGGAGTTCCAGGATTTTGACCCAGCGACGATGAAGGAATGGTGATATATTTCCAAGTCAGGATGGTGTGTGACTTGGAGGGGAACTTGGAGGTGGTGGTGTTCCCATGCGCCTGCTGCCCTTGTCCTGCTAGGTGGAAGAGGTCGCGGGTTTGGGAGGTGCTGCCGAAGAAGCCTTGGCGAGTTGCTGCAGTGCATCTTGTAGATGGTACACACTGCAGCCACGGTGCGCCGGTGGTGGAGGGAGTGGATGTTTAAGGTTGTGGATGGGGTGCCAATCAAGCGGGCTGCTTTGTCCTGGATGGTGTCGAGCTTCTTGAGTGTTGTTGGAGCTGCACTCATCCAGGCAAGTGGAGAGCATTCCATCACACTCCTGACTTGTGCCTTGTAGATGGTGGAAAGGTTTTGGGGAGTCAGGAGGTGAGACACTCGGCGCAGAACACCCAGCGTCTGACCTGCTCTTGTTGCCTAGCCCCTGACCTGATCTAGTGAGCACTAGATCTTCACCATCAGCCCCTCCGGCAACACAGCTTTGGTCGGGTGGAACTTGCTCCTGCTTCATGCCAGCGCCCCTGACCCAGGGGCATTGCGACGACGAGGGACGGATTCTCAGTGGGGTGGTTCTGCCCCTGCCACTGGGTCGCCCGCCTCAGCTGGGTGGCATGGTGGAGAAGTGGCTGCAGTGCCACTCACGTGGGTACCCACGTGAAGAGTAGGCAGTTGGTTGAGGTACCAAAGGGCAGTTGGCGCCTGGGTCACCCAAGCAAAAATCAGAACCTCAAAAGAGGAGAGATAGAGAGAGAGGACTTTGGGAATTTTAGAAAAAGTTATTCGAAGGAAAGGAAAACTCTTGATTTGCTTTTTTGGGTTAGACTTTCTCTTTCACACCTTTAGTCTGTCAGGTTCTCTCAGCTGGACTGAGCCTTTGTCTCTCTTACTTTCTTACAACAGTGACTACACTCCAAAAGTACTTCATTGGCTGTAAAGCGCTTTGAGACGTCCTGTGGTCGTGAAAGGCGCTATATAAATGTAAGTCTTTCTTTTTCTTTCTTATGGGCACCCTGTCAAATTGTCAGGAATTTGAGGTTGCCCTCTGCTCAGCCTGTCCACATCTGATTGCTGGCACACCAGCAGGACTGCTCCTTTGTCAGCTTGGCTCATGTAGTCGCACTCTTGCCTTTCAGTCAGAAGGTCATGGGTTCAAGTCCCACTCCAGAGACTTGAGCCCAGAAGCTGACACTCGAGGCTGACACTTCAGTGCAGTACTGGAGGAGTGCTGCACGGTCAGAGGTGCCAACATTTGGACCAGGCATTAAACCAAAGCCCCGCCTACCTGTTCAAATGGATGCAAAAGAATGTCAACGCACTCTTTGAAGAAGAGCAGAAAGTTCTCCCGCTGTCCTGGCCAACATTACTCCCTCAACCTAGGTCAGATTAACTGATCATTACTTTCAATGCTGGTTACAGGACCCTGCTGTGTGCACATTAGCTGCCACATTTGCCTCTATATCACTTGAAAGTCAAATATTGATTGTGAAGCACTGAGAATATAATAAATGGAAATTCTTAGAATGATACAGCACAGAAGGAGGCCATTCAGCCCATCATGTCTGTGCCGGCTCTTTGAAAGAGCGATCCAATTAGTCCCACTCCCCCCACTGCCCTTTCCCCATAGCCCTGCAAAGTTTTCCTTTTCAAGTATTTATCCAGTTCCCTTTTGAAAGTTACTATTGAATCTGCTTCCACCGCCCTTTCAGGCAGCGCATTCCAGATCACAACAACTTGCTGCGTAAAATAAATTCTCCTCATCTCCCCTCTGGCTTTTGTACCAATTAAATTTAAGCTGATTTAAAAAACAAAATGTTGAATGGTATTATCTTTCATTGGCAGATTGTTCTTTGCAATGTTAGTCATTCTACCATCAACGAAGCCAATTAAAGAACGTCATATCATTGGAGACGCTGCGCTAAATCTTTAGCCTTTCTTCCAAAATGAGGTAATTGATTTAACCACCTTTTCCATCCACTACTGTCTCTCCTGTTTCTGCTGGGGAGAGCCACATGATCTGGGCTCTCGATATCTCACTGGCTGTTCTCACAATCGCTTTGTGTGACTTGACTGGATGTGCCCTTCAACAGGTGGGGACCCCTGCTGACTCTTTCTCCTCCGCCAGCCTCCGAGATGGAATGCTCTCCGCTTACCATCTGACTGCTTGTCAGAGAAATGAGGGGAATCAGGTTTGCTTGTCAGTTGACAAGGGAATCCTTTGTATCGATTATTTTTCTTCACTTGGCTACTGACTGCCGTACACTGTTGCACAGTGCCATTCCAGTGCTGTATTTTTGCCACCAGAATATTTGCATAGTAATTGGCAGCCTCTCCTGGCACAAGTTGACTATGGGAAAGAAAGAAAGACAGACGTGCATTTCTATAGCGCCTTTCACGAACTCAGGACGTCCCGAACCACTTCACAGCCAATGAAGTACTTTTTGAAGTGGAGTCACTGTTATAATGTGGGAAACACAGCAGCCAATTTGCGCACAGCAAGCTCCCACAAACAGCAACGTGATAATGACCAGATCATCTGTTTTTTAGTGATGTTGATTGAGGGATAACTATTGGCCAGGACACCGGGGAGAACTCCCCAGCTCTTCTTCGAAATAGTGCCATGAGATCTTTTACATCCACCTGAGAGAGCAGACGGGGCCTCGGAGCAACACAGTGTTGAGTGAAGCTATTTTACATAGAATTTAAAGCACAGAAGCAGGGCATTCGGCCCAACAAGTCCATGCTCCACACGCGCCTCCTCCCACCTTACTTCATCTCACCCTATCGACGTAACCTTCTATCCCTTTCTCCCGTCTGTACTTATCTCACTTCCCCTTTATATTTCATTATATTTTGTTAGCATCAGAATAGTTTGACATTGGACCCACAAAAAATGATAGTCATAGAAGCGGAGTCATACTGGACAGGAAGGCCCCAGGTTCAATCTGCTAGCTGATCTTATCTGGGCCAGCAGTAAGAATGTTAAGATTGGCCTTATTGCCTCGGAGTGAAAAATCAGCCAGGATTCCTGCTCCTGAACATTCAACAATGACCCTGCTAGAGAATGCGCTTCTGTGGATGTCGAGCGAGGGTGGGATCAAGTTTGACTGTGAGACCGTCGAGGGATGAATAGCCTGCCCGCACTCACTTGAAGCTCCCTTATGAATAATGGTCACTTGGGGCAAGGTACCAGAGAGTGGCCAGTGCCAGCAGAGCTGTGTCCAAGCGAGGAGTTGACACCTTCACGATGGGGAGGGGGAAAACTTTTTTTTAAAATTTGTTTATGGGATGTGGCCATCGCTTTAAGGCCAGCATTTATTGCCCATCCCTAATTGCCCTTGAGAAACATAGAAACATAGAAACATAGAAGATAGGAGCAGGAGTAGGCCATTCAGCCCCTCGAGCCTCCTCCGCCATTCGATGAGATCATGGCTGATCATCCAAACTCAGTACCCTGTACCTGCCTTCTCCCCATATCCCTTGATACCTTTAGCTTTAAGAAATATATCTAACTCATTCTTGAATATATTTAATGACTTGGCCTCAACTACCTTCTGTGGTAGAGAATTCCACAGGTTCACCACTCTCTGGGTGAAGAAATTCTTCCTCATTTCTGTCCTAAATGGCTTACCCCTTATCCTTAGACTGTGACGCCTGGTTCTGGACTCTCCGACCATCGGGAACATTCTTCCTGCATCTAGTTTGTCCAGACCTATCAGAATTTTATATGTTTCGATGAGATCCCCTCTCATTCTTCTATACTCCAGCGAGTATAAGCCCAATCGACCCAATCTCTCCTCATATGTCATTCCTGCCATCCCAGGTATCAGCCTTGTGAATCTTCGCTGAACTCCTTCCATGGCAAGAACATCCTTCCTCAGATAAGGCGACCAAAACTGCACACAATACTCAAGGTGTGGTCTCACCAAGGCCCTGTACAACTGCAGCAGGACATCCCTGTTCCTATACTCAAACCCTTTCGCTATGAAGGCCAACATACCATTTGCCTTCTTCACCGCCTGCTGCACCTGCATGCTTACCTTCAGCGACTGGTGCACAAGGACACCCAGGTCTCGTTGGACTTCCCCTTCTCCCAATCTATTGCCATTCAGATAATAGTCTGCCTTTCTGTTTTTGACACCAAAGTGGATAACCTCGCATTTATCCACGTTATATTGCATCTGCCACACTTCTGCCCACTCACCCAACCTGTCCAAATCATCCTGGAGTTTCTCGGTATCCTCCTCGCAGCACACACTCCCACCCAGCTTTGTGTCATCTGCAAACTTGGAGATATTACATTTAGTTCCCTTATCTAGATCATTAATGTATATTGTGAATAGCTGGGGTCCAAGGACCGATCCCTGCGGTACCCCACTAGTCACTGCTTGTCACTCGGAAAAAGACCCATTAATTCCTACTCTTTGCTTTCTGTCCGCCAACCAGTTCTCTATCCAAGTCAATATCTTGCCCCCAATCCCATGTGCCTTAACTTTACACGATAACCTCTTATGCGGGACCTTATCGAAAGCCTTTTCAAAGTCCAAATACACCACATCTACTGGTTCTCCCTTATCTATTTTCCCAGTTACATCCTCAAAAAATTCCAGTAAATTAGTCAAGCACGATTTACCTTTTGTAAAGCCATGTTGACTTTGTCCGATCCTGTCACTGTTTTTCAAGTGCTCAGCTATTACATCCTTTATAATGGACTCTAGCATTTTCCCCACTACCGATGTCAGGCTTACCGGTCTGTAATTCCCCGCTTTCTCTCTACCACCCTTTTTGAATAGTGGGGTAACATTAGCTACCCTCCAATCCATGGATACAGTTCCAGATTTCATCGAATGTTGGAAGATGATCAGCAATGCATCTACTATTTCTAGGGCCACTTCCTTAAGTACCCTAGGATGTAGATTATCAGGCCCTGGGGATTTATCGGCCTTCAATCCCGTCAATTTCCCTAACACCATTTCCCTGCAAATACTGATTTCTTTCAGTTCCTCCCTTTCATCAGACCATATGTTCTCCAACATCTCTGGGAGGTTATTTGTGTCCTCCTTTGTGAAGACAGAACCAAAATATGCATTTAATTGGTCTGCCATTTCTTTGTTCCCCATTATAACTTCCCCCACTTCTGACTGCAAGGGACCTACACTTGATTTCACTAATCTTTTTCTCTTCACATATCTATAAAAACTCTTACAGTCAGTTTTTATGTTCCCTGCAAGCTTACTTTCATATTCTATTTTCCCCTTTTTAATTAATCCCTTTGTCCTCCTTTGTTGAATCCTAAACTGCTCCCAATCCTCAGGGTTACCACTTTTTCTGGCCAATTTATATGCCCTCTCCTTGGATCTTATGCTATCCCTAATTTCTCTTATTAGCCACGGTTGAGTCACCCTTTTTGTTTTATTCTTATGCCACACTGGGATGAACAAATTCTGTAGTTCATCCATGCAGTCTTTGAATGTTTGCCAAAGCCTATCCACCGTCAACCCTTTGAGTGACATTCCCCAATCAATGCTACCCAATTCGCGCCTCATACCATCGTAGTTTCCTTTATTTAAATTCAGGACCCTAGTCTCTGATTCAACTACTTCACTCTCCATCCTTCTTGAACCGCTGCAGTCCGTGTGGTGAAGGTACTCCCACAGTGCTGTTAGGGAGGGAGTTCCAGGATTTTGACCCAGCGACGATGAAGGATCGGCGATATACTTCTAAGTCAGGATGGTGTGTGACTTGAAGGAGAACTTGGAGGTGGTGGTGTTCCCATGCGCCTGCTGCCCTTGTCCTTCTAGGTGGTAGAGGTCGTGGGTTTGGGAGGAGCTGCCGAAGAAGCCTTGGCGAGTTGCTGCAGTGCATCTTATAGATGGTACACACTGCAGCCACGGTACGCCGATGGTGGAGGGAGTGAATGTTTAAGGTGGTGGATGGGGTGCCAATCAAGCGGGCTGCTTTGTCCTGGATGGTGTCGAGCTTCTTGAGTGTTGTTGGAGCTGTACTCATCCAGGCAAGTGGAGAGTATTCCATCACACTCCTTACTTGTGTCCAATGTCAAACTATTCCGATGCTAACTGGTGAGATAAAATGAAACATTCCATTTGGACATTGTCAGTCTGGAAAACATTGCATCTGTTAAGGCTCCCTGTAATCATTGCATGTGTCACACGATGTGAGGCAAAGACCTGTGCCCTAGCCCACACAGTTGGGCAGGAGAAAAAGTTTGACCGTTGCGCTGTAGAGGAGGAGGTAAAGGCTGATCAATACATCGCACAGTATCGCCTGGCCAGTGGCAGAGTGTTGACACAAAGTCATGTAC
This sequence comes from Squalus acanthias, assembly GCA_030390025.1. Taxonomy (NCBI): domain Eukaryota; kingdom Metazoa; phylum Chordata; class Chondrichthyes; order Squaliformes; family Squalidae; genus Squalus; species Squalus acanthias. The sequence goes on from JASTWF010000309.1 coordinate 257,112, forward strand.
AACTCCACTCATGTGCGCTGCATGGCAGAAGGAATTACAGCTGACCTGAGAGGTGCTTGATGCAGAAGTGAGGAAGTATCATCCTGAACATTGACATCTTTCAAGTTGATGAGCGCAATTCACCTATTTTGAGGGGGGGGGGGGAAATGTGGTCAAAAATCACATGTCAAGTATCAGCAGTCAAAATGTAAGAGAGGGCCGTACACATTAAACCTCAGCAGCGATAGTTGAACAGCCAACAAAAGTAAAAGACACCCAGGAGTTATTTCAAAAGCAAAATACTGCGGATGCTGGAAATCTGAAATAAAAACAGAAAATGCTGGAAATACTCAGCAGGTCAGGCAGCATCTGTGGAGAGAGAAACAGTCAACGTTTCAGGTCAATGACCCTTCGTCAGAACTGGAACAAGTTATAGGCAGGGAAAGGGGGTGAGGAGAGAGCAAAAGGGCAGCCCAGGAGTTGTTACCAGTTAGTTATCTCACTGAGGTGTGACTGCCGACAAATCATTCCTCATAACCATTCTTTTTTTCTAATATACGTTGTGGATTTGGTGGAATGGGAAATCGTTCTATCACCACAAGCCTTCAGTCTCTCTCTTTCTATTACAATGCTTCATATGTTTCTTGATTTTAACACAACTATGAGGGTCATTGTTCTTTTAACCTTTCCTCTCTTGCTCTTCCTAAAGTTCAAATACATTGACCTCCTCTCTAAATACTCGCCATGTTGAAATCAATACTCATGACCCTGCCTTCTTTTCTCACACATTCTTTCCCAGAACCTCAAAACTGCGGGACTCCTTGCGAATCTCAGTCTTCCCTGTATCTTGAATTGTTCAGAGTGTGGATAACACAGTCAGTGTGTGGATAACACAGTCAGAGTGTGGATAACACAGTCAGTGTGGATAACACAGTCAGTGTGTAGATAACACAGTGAGTGTGGATAACACAGTCAGTGTGTGGATAGCACAGTCAGTGTGGATAACACAGTCAGTGTGGATAACACAGTCAGTGTGTAGATAACACAGTGAGTGTGGATAACACAGCCAGAGTGTGGATAACATAGTCAGTGTGGATTACACTGTCAGTGTGGATAACACAGTCAGTGTGGATAACACAGTCAGTGTGTGGATAACACAGTCAGAGTGTGGATAACACAGTCAGTGTGGATAACACAGTCAGTGTGTAGATAACACAGTGAGTGTGGATAACACAGTCAGTGTGTGGATAACACAGTCAGTGTGGATAACACAGTCAGTGTGGACAACACAGTCAGTGTGTAGATAACACAGTCAGTGTGGATAACACAGCCAGAGTGTGGATAACATAGTCAGTGTGGATAACACTGTCAGTGTGGATAACACAGTCAGTGTGGATAACACAGTCAGTGTGTGGATAACACAGTCAGAGTGTGGATAACACAGTCAGTGTGGATAACACAGTCAGTGTGGATAACACAGTCAGTGTGTGGATAACACAGTCAGTGTGTGGATAACACAGTCAGTGTGGATAACACAGTCAGTGTGGATAACACAGTCAGTGTGTGGATAACACAGTCAGCGTGGATAACACAGTCAGAGTGTGGATAACACAGTCAGTGTGTGGATAACACAGTAAGTGTGGATAACACAGTCAGTGTGGATAACACAGTCAGTGTGTGGATAACACAGTCAGTGTGGATAACACAGTCAGTGTGGATAACACAGTCAGTGTGGATAACACAGTCAGTGTGGATAACACAGTCAGTGTGGATAACACAGTCAGTGTGGATAACACAGTCAGTGTGGATAACACAGTCAGTGTGGATAACACAGTCAGTGTGGATAACACAGTCAGTGTGGATAACACAGTCAGTGTGGATAACACAGTCAGTGTGGATAACACAGTCAGTGTGGATAACACAGTCAGTGTGGATAACACAGTCAGTGTGGATAACACAGTCAGTGTGTGATAACACAGTCAGTGTGGATAACACAGTCAGTGTGGATAACACAGTCAGTGTGTGGATAACACAGTCAGTGTGTGGATAACACAGTCAGTGTGGATAACACAGTCAGTGTGGATAACACAGTCAGTGTGTGGATAACACAGTCAGTGTGGATAACACAGTCAGTGTGGGATAACACAGTCAGTGTGTGGATAACACAGTCAGTGTGGATAACACAGTCAGTGTGTGGATAACACAGTCAGTGTGTGATAACACAGTCAGTGTGGATAACACAGTCAGTGTGGATAACACAGTCAGTGTGGATAACACAGTCAGTGTGGATAACACAGTCAGTGTGGATAACACAGTCAGTGTGGATAACACAGTCAGTGTGGATAACACAGTCAGTGTGGATAACACAGTCAGTGTGTGGATACACAGTCAGGTGGATAACACAGTCAGTGTGGATAACACAGTCAGTGTGGATAACACAGTCAGTGTGGATAACACAGTCAGTGTGGATAACACAGTCAGTGTGTGGATAACACAGTCAGTGTGTGGATAACACAGTCAGTGTGTGGATAACACAGTCAGTGTGGATAACACAGTCAGTGTGGATAACACAGTCAGTGTGTCGATAACACAGTCAGTGTGGATAACACAGTCAGTGTGTGGATAACACAGTCAGTGTGGATAACACAGTCAGTGTGGATAACACAGTCAGAGTGTGGATAACACAGTCAGTGTGGATAACACAGTCAGTGTGGATAACACAGTCAGTGTGGATAACACAGTCAGTGTGGATAACACAGTCAGTGTGGATAACACAGTCAGTGTGAATAACACAGTCAGTGTGGATAACACAGTCAGTGTGGATAACACAGTCATGTGTGATAACACACAGTCAGTGTGGATAACACAGTCAGTGTGGATAAGACAGTCAGTGTGGATAACACAGTCAGTGTGTGGATAACACAGTCAGTGTGGATAACACAGTCAGTGTGTGGATAACACAGTCAGTGTGGATAACACAGTCAGTGTGTGGATAACACAGTCAGTGTGGATAACACAGTCAGTGTGGATAACACAGTCAGTGTGGATAAACACAGTCAGTGTGGATAACACAGTCAGTGTGTGGAAAACACAGTCAGTGTGGATAACACAGTCAGTGTGGATAACACAGTCAGCTGTGATAAGCACAGTCAGTGTGATAACACAGTCAGTGTGGATAACACAGTCAGTGTGGATAACACAGTCAGTGTGGATAACACAGTCAGTGTGGATAACACAGTCAGTGTGTGGATAACACAGTCAGTGTGGATAACACAGTCAGTGTGGATAACACAGTCAGTGTGTGGATAACACAGTCAGTGTGTGGATAACACAGTCAGTGTGGATAACACAGTCAGTGTGGATAACACAGTCAGTGTGGATAACACAGTCAGTGGATAACACAGTCAGTGTGGATAACACAGTCAGTGTGGATAACACAGTCAGTGTGTGGATAACACAGTCAGTGTGGATAACACAGTCAGTGTGGATAACACAGTCAGTGGGGATAACACAGTCAGTGTGTGGATAACACAGTCAGTGTGTGGATAACACAGTCAGTGTGGATAACACAGTCAGTCTGTGGATAACACAGTCAGTGTGGATAACACAGTCAGTGTGGATAACACAGTCAGTGTGGATAACACAGTCAGTGTGTGGATAACACAGTCAGAGTGTGGATAACACAGTCAGTGTGGATAACACAGTCAGTGTGTGGATAACACAGTCAGTGTGTGGATAACACAGTCAGTGTGGATAACACAGTCAGTGTGGATAACACAGTCAGTGTGGATAACACAGTCAGTGTGGATAACACAGTCAGTGTGGATAACACAGTCAGTGTGGATAACACAGTCAGTGTGGATAACACAGTCAGTGTGTAGATAACACAGTCAGTGTGGATAACACAGTCAGTGTGTGGATAACACAGTCAGTGTGGATAACACAGTCAGTGTGGATAATACAGACAGTGTGTGGATAACACAGTCAGTGTGTGGATAACACAGTCAGTGTGTGGATAACACAGTCAGTGTGGATAACACAGTCAGTGTGTGGATAACACAGTCAGTGTGGATAACACAGTCAGAGTGTGGATAACACAGTCAGTGTGTGGATAACACAGTCAGATTATGGATAACACAGTCAGTGTGGATAACACAGTCAGTGTGTGGATAACACAGTCAGTGTGTGGATAACACAGTCAGTGTGGATAACACAGTCAGTGTGGATAACACAGTCAGTGTGTGGATAACACAGTCAGTGTGATAACACAGTCAGTGTGTGGATAACACAGTCAGTGTGGGATAACACAGTCAGTGTGTGGATAACACAGTCAGTGTGTGGATAACACAGTCAGTGTTGGATAACACCAGTCAGTGTGGATAACACAGTCAGTGTTTGGATAACACAGTCAGTGTGGATAACACAGTCCAGTGTGGATAACACAGTCAGTGTGGATAACACAGTCAGTGTGTGATAAACAGTCAGTGTGTGGATAACACAGTCAGTGTGGATACACAGTCCAGTGTGGATAACACAGTCAGTGTGTGGATAACACAGTCAGTGTGTGGATAACACAGTCAGTGTGGATAACACAGTCAGAGTGTGGATAACACAGTCAGTGTGTGGATAACACAGTCAGTGTATGGATAACACAGTCAGTGTGGATAACACAGTCAGTGTGGATAACACAGTCAGTGTGTGGATAACACAGTCAGTGTGTGGATAACACAGTCAGTGTGGATAACACAGTCAGTGTGGATAACACAGTCAGTGTGTGGATAACACAGTCAGAGTGTGGATAACACAGTCAGTGTGTGGATAACACAGTCAGTGTGTGGATAACACAGTCAGTGTGTGGATAACACAGTCAGTGTGTGGATAACACAGTCAGTGTGGATAACACAGTCAGTGTGGATAACACAGTCAGTGTGTGGATAACACAGTCAGTGTGGATAACACAGTCACAGTGTGGATAACACAGTCAGTGTGTGGATAACACAGTCAGTGTGGATAACGCAGTCAGTGTGGATAACACAGTCAGAGTGTGGATAACACAGTCAGAGTGTGGATAACACAGTCAGTGTGGATAACACAGTCAGTGTGGATAACACAGTCAGTGTGTAGATAACACAGTGAGTGTGGATAACACAGTCAGTGTGTGGATAACACAGTCAGTGTGGATAACACAGTCAGTGTGGATAACACAGTCAGTGTGTGGATAACACAGTCAGAGTGTGGATAACACAGTCAGTGTGGATAACACAGTCAGTGTGGATAACACAGTCAGTGTGGATAACACAGTCAGTGTGTGGATAACACAGTCAGTGTGTGGATAACACAGTCAGTGTGTGGATAACACAGTCCAGTGTGGATAACACAGTCAAGTGTGGATAACACAGTCAGTGTGTGATAACACAGTCAGAGTGTGGATAACACCAGTCAGCTGTGTGGATAACACAGTCAGTGTGGATAACACAGTCAGTGTGGATAACACAGTCAGTGTGGATAACACAGTCAGTGTGGATAACACAGTCCAGTGTGGATAACACAGTCAGTGTGTGGATAACACAGTCAGTGTGGATAACACAGTCAGTGTGGATAACACAGTCAGTGTGTGGATAACACAGTCAGTGTGTGGATAACACAGTCAGTTGTGGATAACACAGTCCAGTGTGGATAACACAGTCAGTGTTGGATAACACAGTCAGTGTGGATAACACAGTCAGTGTGGATAACACAGTCAGTGTGGATAACACAGTCAGTGTGGGATAACACAGTCAGTGTGGGATAACACAGTCAGTGTGGATAACACAGTCAGTGTTGGATAACACAGTCAGTGTGTGGAAACACAGTCAGTGTGTGGATAACACAGTCAGTTTGGATAACACAGTCAGTGTGGATAACACAGTCAGAGTGTGGATAACACAGTCAGAGTGTGGATAACACAGTCAGTGTTGGATAACACAGTCAGTTGTGGATAACACAGTCAGTGTGGATAACACAGTCAGTGTGAATAACACAGTCAGTGTGGATAACACAGTCAGTGTGGATAACACAGTCAGTGTGGATAACACAGTCAGTGTGGATAACACAGTCAGTGTGGATAACACAGTCAGTGTGTGGATAACACAGTCAGTGTGTGGATAACACAGTCAGTGTGTGGATAACACAGTCAGTGTGTGGATAACACAGTCAGTGTGGATAACACAGTCAGTGTGGATAACACAGTCAGTGTGTGGATAACACAGTCAGTGTGGATAACACAGTCAGTGTGGATAACACAGTCAGTGTGGATAACACAGTCAGTGTGGATAACACAGTCAGTGTGGATAACACAGTCAGTGTGGATAACACAGTCAGTGTGGATAACACAGTCAGTGTGTGGATAACACAGTCAGTGTGGATAACACAGTCAGTGTGGATAACACAGTCAGTGTGTGGATAACACAGTCAGAGTGTGGATAACACAGTCAGTGTGGATAACACAGTCAGTGTGTGGATAACACAGTCAGTGTGTGGATAACACAGTAAGTGTGGATAACACAGCCAGTGTGTGGATAACACAGTCATTGTGTGGATAACACAGTCAGTGTGTGGATAACACAGTCAGTGTTTGCATAACACAGTCAGTGTGGATAACACAGTCAGTGTGTGGATAACACAGCCAGTGTGGATAACACAGTCAGTGTGGACAACACAGTCAGTGTGTGGATAACAGTCAGTGTGATAACACAGTCAGTGTGGATAACACAGTCAGTGTGGATAACACAGTCAGTGTGGATAACACAGTCAGTGTGTGGATAACACAGTCAGTGTGGATAACACAGTCAGTTTGTGGATAACACAGTCAGTGTGTGGATAACACAGTCAGTGTGTGGATAACACAGTCAGTGTGTGGATAACACAGTCAGTGTGGATAACACAGTCAGAGTGTGGATAACACAGTCAGTGTGTCGATAACACAGTAAGTGTGGATAACACAGCCAGTGTGTGGATAACACAGTCAGTGTGTGGATAACACAGTCAGTGTGGATAACACAGTCAGTGTGGATAACACAGTCAGTGTGGATAACCACAGTCAGTGTGTGGATAACACAGTCAGTGTGTGGATAACACAGTCAGTGTGGATAACACAGTCAGTGTGGATAACACAGTCAGTGTGTGGATAACACAGTCAGTGTGTGGATAACACAGTCAGTGTGGATAACACAGTCAGTGTGGATAACACAGTCAGTGTGGATAACACAGTCAGTGTGGATAACACAGTCAGTGTGGATAACACAGTCAGTGTGTGGATAACACAGTCAGTGTGGATAACACAGTCAGTGTGGATAACACAGTCAGTGTGTGGATAACACAGTCAGTGTGTGGATAACACAGTCAGTGTGTGGATAACACAGTCAGTGTGGATAACACAGTCAGTGTGTGGATAACACAGTCAGTGTGGATAACACAGTCAGTGTGTGGATAACACAGTCAGTGTGTGATAACACAGTCAGTGTGGATAACACAGTCAGTGTGTGATAACACAGTCAGTTGTGGATAACACAGTCAGTGTGGATAACACAGTCAGTGTGGATAACACAGTCAGTGTGGATAACACAGTCAGTGTGGATACACAGTCAGTGTGGATAACACAGTCAGTGTGTGGATAACACAGTCAGTGTGGATAACACAGTCAGTGTGGATAACACAGTCAGTGTGGATAACACAGTCAGTGTGGATAACACAGTCAGTGTGTGGATAACACAGTCAGTGTGGATAACACAGTCAGTGTGTGGATAACACAGTCAGTGTGGATAACACAGTCAGTGTGTGGATAACACAGTCAGTGTGTGGATAACACAGTCAGTGTGTGGATAACACAGTCAGTGTGGATAACACAGAGTGTGGATAACACAGTCAGTGTGTGGATAACACAGTCAGTGTGGATAACACAGTCAGTGTGGATAACACAGTCATTGTGTGGATAACACAGTCAGTGTTTGGATAACGCAGTCAGTGTGGATAACACAGTCAGTGTGGATAACACAGTCAGAGTGTGGATAACACAGTCAGTGTGTGGATAACACAGTCAGATTATGGATAACACAGTCAGTGTGGATAACACAGTCAGTGTGTGGATAACACAGTCAGTGTGGATAACACAGTCAGTGTGTGGATAACACAGTCAGTGTGTGGATAACACAGTCAGTGTGTGGATAACACAGTCAGTGTGTGGATAACACAGACAGTGTGGATAACACAGTCAGTGTGGATAACACAGTCAGTGTGTGGATAACACAGTCAGTGTGGATAACACAGTCACAGTGTGGATAACACAGTCAGTGCGTGGATAACACAGTCAGTGTGGATAACGCAGTCAGTGTGGATAACACAGTCAGAGTGTGGATAACACAGTCAGAGTGTGGATAACACAGTCAGTGTGGATAACACAGTCAGTGTGGATAACACAGTCAGTGTGTAGATAACACAGTCAGTGTGGATAACACAGTCAGTGTGTGGATAACACAGTCAGTGTGGATAACACAGTCAGTGTGGATAACACAGTCAGTGTGTGGATAACACAGTCAGAGTGTGGATAACACAGTCAGTGTGGATAACACAGTCAGTGTGGATAACACAGTCAGTGTGGATAACACAGTCAGTGTGTGGATAACACAGTCAGTGTGTGGATAACACAGTCAGTGTGGATAACACAGTCAGTGTGGATAACACAGTCAGAGTGTGGATAACACAGTCAGTGTGTGGATAACACAGTCAGTTGTGGATAACACAGTCAGTGTGGATAACACAGTCAGTGTGTGGATAACACAGTCAGTGTGTGGATAACACAGTCAGTGTGGATAACACAGTCAGTGTGTGGATAACACAGTCAGTGTGGATAACACAGTCAGTGTGGATAACACAGTCAGTGTGGATAACACAGTCAGTGTGTGGATAACACAGTCAGTGTGTGGATAACACAGTCAGTTGTGGATAACACAGTCAGTTGTGGATAACACAGTCAGTGTGTGGATAACACAGTCAGTGTGGATAACACAGTCAGTGTGTGGATAACACAGTCAGTGTGGATAACACAGTCAGTGTGGATAACACAGTCAGTGTGTGGATAACACAGTCAGTGTGTGGATAACACAGTCAGTGTGTGGATAACACAGTCAGTGTGGATAACACAGTCAGTGTGGATAACACAGTCAGTGTGTGGATAACACAGTCAGTGTGTGGATAACACAGTCAGTGTGTGGATAACACGTCAGTGTGTGGAGGTAACACAGTCAGTGTGGATAACACAGTCAGTGTGGATAACACAGTCAGTGTGGATAACACAGTCAAGTGTGGATAAGCACAGTCAGTGTGGATAACACAGTCAGTGTGGATAACACAGTCAGTGTGGATAACACAGTCAGTGTGTGGATAACACAGTCATGTGTGGATAACACAGTCAGTGTGTGGATAACACAGTCAGTGTGGGATAACACAGTCAGTGTGGATAACACAGTCAGTGTGGATAACACAGTCAGTGTGGGATAACACAGTCAGTGTGGATAACACAGTCAGTGTGGATAACACAGTCAGTGTGTGGATAACACAGTCAGTGTGGATAACACAGTCAGTGTGGATAACACAGTCAGTGTGGATAACACAGTCAGTGTGTGGATAACACAGTCAGTGTGGATAACACAGTCAGTGTGTGGATAACACAGTCAGTGTGGATAACACAGTCAGTGTGGATAACACAGTCAGTGTGGATAACACAGTCAGTGTGGATAACACAGTCAGTGTGTGGATAACACAGTCAGTGTGGATAACACAGTCAGTGTGTGGATAACACAGTCAGTGTGTGGATAACACAGTCAGTGTGTGGATAACACAGTCAGTGTGGATAACACAGTCAGTGTGGATAACACAGTCAGTGTGTGGATAACACAGTCAGTGTGGATAACACAGTCACAGTGTGGATAACACAGTCAGTGTGTGGATAACACAGTCAGTGTGGATAACGCAGTCAGTGTGGATAACACAGTCAGAGTGTGGATAACACAGTCAGAGTGTGGATAACACAGTCAGTGTGGATAACACAGTCAGTGTGGATAACACAGTCAGTGTGTGGATAACACAGTCAGTGTGTGGATAACACAGTCAGTGTGGATAACACAGTCAGTGTGGATAACACAGCCAGTGTGGATAACACAGTCAGTGTGGATAACACAGTCAGTGTGGATAACACAGTCAGTGTGTAGATAACACAGTGAGTGTGGATAACACAGTCAGTGTGTGGATAACACAGTCAGTGTGGATAACACAGTCAGTGTGGATAACACAGTCAGTGTGTGGATAACACAGTCACTGTGTGGATAACACAGTCAGTGTGTGGATAACACAGTCAGTGTGTGGATAACACAGTCAGTGTGGATAACACAGTCAGTGTGGATAACACAGTCAGTGTGGATAACACAGTCAGTGTGGATAACACAGTCAGTGTGAATAACACAGTCAGTGTGGATAACACAGTCAGTGTGGATAACACAGTCAGTGTGTGGATAACACAGTCAGTGTGTGGATAACACAGTCAGTGTGTGGAAAACACAGTCAGTGTGTGGATAACACAGTCAGTGTGGATAACACAGTCAGTGTGGATAACACAGTCAGTGTGGATAACACAGTCAGAGTGTGGATAACACAGTCAGTGTGTGGATAACACAGTCAGTGTGGATAACACAGTCAGTGTGTGGATAACACAGTCAGTGTTTGGATAACACAGTCAGTGTGGATAACACAGTCAGTGTGGATAACACAGTCAGTGTGGATAACACAGTCAGTGTGGATAACACAGTCAGTGTGTGGATAACACAGTCAGTGTGCGGATAACACAGTAAGTGTTTGGATAAAACAGTCAGTGTGGATAACACAGTCAGTGTGGATAACACAGTCAGTGTGGATAACACAGTCAGTGTGGATAACACAGTCAGTGTGTGGATAACACAGTCAGAGTGTGGATAACACAGTCAGTGTGGATAACACAGTCAGTGTGGATAACACAGTCAGTGTGTGGATAACACAGTCAGTGTGTGGATAACACAGTCAGTGTGGATAACACAGTCAGTGTGGATAACACAGTCAGTGTGGATAACACAGTCAGTGTGGATAACACAGTCAGTGTGGATAACACAGTCAGTGTGTGGATAACACAGTCAGTGTGGATAACACAGTCAGTGTGGATAACACAGTCAGTGTGTGGATAACACAGTCAGTGTGTGGATAACACAGTCAGTGTGTGGATAACACAGTCAGTGTGGATAACACAGTCAGTGTGTGGATAACACAGTCAGTGTGGATAACACAGTCAGAGTGTGGATAACACAGTCAGTGTGTGGATAACACAGTCAGATTATGGATAACACAGTCAGTGTGGATAACACAGTCAGTGTGTGGATAACACAGTCAGTCTGTGGATAACACAGTCAGTGTGGATAACACAGTCAGTGTGGATAACACAGTCAGTGTGGATAACACAGTCAGTGTGGATAACACAGTCAGTTTGTGGATAACACAGTCAGTGTGGATAACACAGTCACTGTGTGGATAACACAGTCAGTGTGTGGATAACACAGTCAGTGTGTGGATAACACAGTCAATGTGTGGATAACACAGTCAGAGTGTGGATAACACAGTCAGTGTGTGGATAACACAGTCAGTGTGGATAACACAGTCAGTGTGGATAACACAGTCAGTGTGTGGATAACACAGTCAGTGTGTGGATAACACAGTCAGTGTGGATAACACAGTCAGTGTGGATAACACAGTCAGAGTGTGGATAACACAGTCAGTGTGTGGATAACACAGTCAGTGTGGATAACACAGTCAGTGTGGATAACACAGTCAGTGTGTGGATAACACAGTCAGTGTGGATAACACAGTCAGTGTGTGGATAACACAGTCAGTGTGTGGATAACACAGTCAGTGTGTGGATAACACAGTCAGTGTGTGGATAACACAGTCAGTGTGGATAACACAGTCAGTGTGGATAACACAGTCAGTGTGTGGATAACACAGTCAGTGTGGATAACACAGTCACAGTGTGGATAACACAGTCAGTGTGTGGATAACACAGTCAGTGTGGATAACACAGTCAGTGTGGATAACACAGTCAGTGTGTGGATAACACAGTCAGTGTGTGGATAACACAGTCAGTGTGGATAACACAGTCAGTGTGGATAACACAGTCAGTGTGTAGATAACACAGTCAGTGTGGATAACACAGTCAGTGTGTGGATAACACAGTCAGTGTGGATAACACAGTCAGTGTGGATAACACAGTCAGTGTGTGGATAACACAGTCAGAGTGTGGATAACACAGTCAGTGTGGATAACACAGTCAGTGTGGATAACACAGTCAGTGTGGATAACACAGTCAGTGTGTGGATAACACAGTCAGTGTGTGGATAACACAGTCAGTGTGGATAACACAGTCAGTGTGGATAACACAGTCAGTGTGGATAACACAGTCAGTGTGTGGATAACACAGTCAGATTGTGGATAACACAGTCAGTGTGGATAACACAGTCAGTGTGTGGATAACACAGTCAGTGTTGGATAACACAGTCAGTGTGGATAACACAGTCAGTGTGTGGATAACACAGTCAGTGTGTGATAACACAGTCAGTGTGGATAACACAGTCAGTGTGGATAACACAGTCAGTGTGTGGATAACACAGTCAGTGTGGATAACACAGTCAGTGTGGATAACACAGTCAGTGTGGATAACACAGTCAGTGTGGATAACACAGTCAGTGTGTGATAACACAGTCAGTGTGTGGATAACACAGTCAGTGTGGATAACACAGTCAGTGTGGATAACACAGTCAGAGTGTGGATAACACAGTCAGTGTGTGGATAACACAGTCAGTGTGATAACACAGTCAGTGTGTGGATAACACAGTCAGTGTGTGATAACACAGTCAGGTGTGGATAACACAGTCAGTGTGTGGATAACACAGTCAGTGTGGATAACACAGTCAGTGTGGACAAACAGCAGATGATGGATAACACAGTCAGTTGTGGATAACACAGTCAGTGTGATAACACAGTCAGTGTGGATAACACAGTCAGTGTGGATAACACAGTCAGTGTGATAACACAGTCAGTGTGGATAACACAGTCAGGAGTGTGGATAACACAGTCAGTGTGGATAACACAGTCAGTGTGTGGATAACACAGTCAGTGTGTGGATAACACAGTCAGTGTGTGGATAACACAGTCAGTGTGTGGATAACACAGTGTGGATAACACAGTCAGTGTGGATAACACAGTCAGTGGTGGATAACACAGTCAGTGTGTGGATAACACAGTCAGTGTGGATAACACAGTCAGTGTGGTTAACACAGTCAGTGTGAGGATAACACAGTCAGTGTGGATAAGCACAGTCAGTGTGAATAACACAGTCAGTGTGGATAAACAGTCAGTGTGGATAACACAGTCAGTGTGTGGATAACACAGTCAGTGTGGATAACACAGTCAGTGTGTGGATAACACAGTCAGTGTGTGGATAACACAGGTCAGTGGGATAACACAGCAGTGTGTGGAATAACACAGTCAGAGTTGGATAACACAGTCAGTGTGGATAACACAGTCAGTGTGGATAACACAGTCAGTGTGGATAACACCAGTCAGTGTTGGATAACACAGTCAGGTGTGGATAACACAGTCAGTGTGTGGATAACACAGTCAGTGTGGATAAAACAGTCAGTGTGGATAACACAGTCAGTGTGGAATAACACAGTCAGTGTGGATAACACAGTCAGTGTGTGATAACACAGTCAGTGTAGATAGCACAGTCAGGGTGGATAACACAGTCAGTGTTGGATAACACAGTCAGTGTGTGGATAACACAGTCAGTGTGTGGATAACACAGTTCAGTGTGGATAAAACAGTCAGTGTGTGGATAACACAGTCAGTGTGTGGATAAACACAGTCAGTTTGTGGATAACACAGTCAGTGTGGATAACACAGTCAGTGTGTGATAACACAGTCAGTGTGTGGATAACACAGTCAGTGTGGATAACACAGTCAGTGTGTGGATAACACAGTCAGTGTGTGGATAACACAGTCAGTGTGGATAACACAGTCAGTGTGGATAACACAGTCAGTGTGGATAACACAGTCAGTGTGGATAACACAGTCAGTGTGTGGATAACACAGTCAGAGTGTGGATAACACAGTCAGTGTGGATAACACAGTCAGTGTGGATAACACAGTCAGTGTGTGGATAACACAGTCAGTGTGTGGATAACACAGTCAGTGTGGATAACACAGTCAGTGTGGATAACACAGTCAGTGTGGATAACACAGTCAGTGTGGATAACACAGTCAGTGTGGATAACACAGTCAGTGTGTGGATAACACAGTCAGTGTGGATAACACAGTCAGTGTGGATAACACAGACAGTGTGTGGATAACACAGTCAGTGTGTGGATAACACAGTCAGTGTGTGGATAACACAGTCAGTGTGGATAACACAGTCAGTGTGTGGATAACACAGTCAGTGTGGATAACACAGTCAGAGTGTGGATAACACAGTCAGTGTGTGGATAACACAGTCAGTGTGGATAACACAGTCAGTGTGGATAACACAGTCAGAGTGTGGATAACACAGTCAGTGTGTGGATAACACAGTCAGTGTGGATAACACAGTCAGTGTGGATAACACAGTCAGTGTGGATAACACAGTCAGTGTGGATAACACAGTCAGTGTGGATAACACAGTCAGTGTGGATAACACAGTCAGTGTGATAACACAGTCAGTGTGTGGATAACACAGTCAGTGTGGATAATACAGTCAGTGAGAATAACACAGTCAGAGTGTGGATAACACAGTCAGTGTGTGGATAACACAGTCAGTATGTGGATAACACAGTCAGTGTGGATAACACAGTCAGTGTGGATAACACAGTCAGTGTGTGGATAACACAGTCAGTGTGTGGATAACACAGTCAGTGTGGATAACACAGTCAGTGTGTGGATAACACAGTCAGTGTGTGGATAACACAGTCAGAGTGTGGATAACACAGTCAGTGTGTGGATAACACAGTCAGTGTGGATAACACAGTCAGTGTGTGGATAACACAGTCAGTGTGTGGATAACACAGTCAGTGTGGATAACACAGTCAGTGTGGATAACACAGTCAGTGTGGATAACACAGTCAGTGTGTGGATAACACAGTCAGAGTTTGGATAACACAGTCAGTGTGGATAACACAGTCAGTGTGGATAACACAGTCAGTGTGTGGATAACACAGTCAGTGTGTGGATAACACAGTCAGTGTGTGGATAACACAGTCAGTGTGTGGATAACACAGTCAGTGTGTGGATAACACAGTCAGATTATGGATAACACAGTCAGTGTGGATAACACAGTCAGTGTGTGGATAACACAGTCAGTGTGGATAACACAGTCAGTGTGTGGATAACACAGTCAGTGTGTGGATAACACAGTCAGTGTGTGATAACACAGACAGTGTGTGGATAACACAGTCAGTGTGGATAAACACAGTCAGTGTGGATAACACAGTCAGTGTGGATAACACAGTCAGTGTGGATAACACAGTCAGTGTGGATAACACAGTCAGTGTGGATAACACAGTCAGTGTGTGGATAACACAGTCAGTGTGGATAACACAGTCAGTGTGATAACACAGTCAGTGTGGATAACACAGTCAGTGTGGATAACACAGTCAGTGTGTGGATAACACAGTCAGAGTGTGGATAACACTGTCAGTGTGGATAACACAGTCAGTGTGGATAACACAGTCAGTGTGTGGATAACACAGTCAGTGTGTGGATAACACAGTCAGAGTGGATAACACAGTCAGTGTGGATAACACAGTCGTGTGTAGATAACACAGTAAGTGTGGATAACACAGTCAGTGTGTGGATAACACAGTCAGTGTGGATAACACAGTCACGTGTGGATAACACAGTCAGTGTGTGGATAACACAGTCAGTGTGGATAACACAGTCAGTGTGTGGATAACACAGTCAGTGTGTGGATAACACAGTGTGTGGGATAACACAGTCAGTGTGTGGATAACACAGTCAGTGTGGATAACACAGTCAGTGTGGATAACACAGTCAGTGTGGATAACACAGTCAGTGTGTGGATAACACAGTCAGTGTTGGATAACACAGTCAGTTTGGATAACACAGTCAGTGTGGATAACACAGTCAGAGTGTGGATAACACAGTCAGTGTGTGGATAACACAGCCAGTGTGTGGATAACACAGTCAGTGTGGATAACACAGTCAGTGTGGATAACACATCAGTTGTGGGATAACACAGTCAGTGTGGATAACACAGTCAGTGTTGGAATACACAGTCAGAGTGTGGATAACACAGTCAGTGTGGATAACACAGTCAGTGGTGGATAACACAGTCAGTGTGGATAACACAGTCAGTGTGTGGATAACACAGTCAGTGTGTGGATAACAGCCATGTGGATAGACTCAGTCAGTGTGGATAACACAGTCAGTGTGGATAACACGAGTCAGTGTGTGGATAACACAGTCAGTGAGGATAACACAGTCAGTGTGGATAACACAGTCAGTGTGGATAACACAGTCAGTGTGGGATAACACATCAGTGTGTGGATAACACAGTCAGTGTGGATAACACAGTCAGAGTGGATAAGCCAGTCAGTGTTGGATAACACAGTCAGTGTGTGGATAACACAGTCAGTGTGGATAACACAGTCAGTGTGTGGATAACACAGTCAGTGTGGATAACACAGTCAGTGTGGATAACACAGTCAGGTGTGGATAACACAGTCAGAGTGTGGATAACACAGTCAGTGTGGATAACACAGTCCAGTGTGGATAACACAGTCAGTGTGGAATACACACAGTCAGTGTGGATAACACAGTCAGTGTGTGGATAACACAGTCAGTGTGTGGATACACGACAGTCAGTGTGGATAAACACAGTCAGTGTGGATAACACAGTCAGTGTGATGGATAACACAGTCAGTGTGGATAACACAGTCAGTGTGGATAACACAGTCAGTGTGGATAACACAGTCAGTGTGGATAACACAGTCACAGTGTGGATAACACAGTCAGTGTGGATAACACAGTCAGTGTGTGGATAACACAGTCAGTGTGTGGATAACACAGTCAGTGTGGATAACACAGTCAGAGTGTGGATAACACAGTCAGTGTGTGGATAACACAGTAAGTGTGGATAACACAGCCAGTGTGTGGATAACACAGTCAGTGTGGATAACACAGTCAGTGTGGGATAACACAGTCAGAGTGTGGATAACACAGTCAGTGTGTGGATAACACAGTCAGTGTGTGGATAACACAGTCCAGTGTGGATAACACAGTCAGTGTGGGATAACACAGTCAGTGTGGATAACACAGTCAGTTGTGGATAACACAGTCAGTGTGGATAACACAGTCAGTGTGGATAACACAGTCAGTGTGGATAACACAGTCAGTGTGGATAACACAGTCAGTGTGTGGATAACACAGTCAGTGTGGATAACACAGTCAGTGTGTGGATAACACAGTCAGTGTGTGGATAACACAGTCAGTGTGTGGATAACACAGTCAGTGTGGATAACACAGTCAGTGTGGATAACACAGTCAGTGTGTGGATAACACAGTCAGTGTGGATAACACAGTCAGTGTGGATAACACAGTCAGTGTGTGGATAACACAGTCAGTGTGGATAACACAGTCAGTGTGGATAACACAGTCAGTGTGTGGATAACACAGTCAGTGTGTGGATAACACAGTCAGTGTGGATAACACAGTCAGTGTGGATAACACAGTCAGTGTGTGGATAACACAGTCAGTGTGTGGATAACACAGTCAGTGTGGATAACACAGTCAGTGTGGATAACACAGTCAGTGTGGATAACACAGTCAGTGTGGATAACACAGTCAGTGTGGATAACACAGTCAGTGTGTGGATAACACAGTCAGTGTGGATAACACAGTCAGTGTGTGGATAACACAGTCAGTGTGGATAACACAGTCAGTGTGGATAACACAGTCAGTGTGTGGATAACACAGTCAGTGTGGATAACACAGTCAGTGTGTGGATAACACAGTCAGTGTGTGGATAACACAGTCAGTGTGGATAACACAGTCAGTGTGGATAACACAGTCAGTGTGGATAACACAGTCAGTGTGTGGATAACACAGTCAGTGTGGATAACACAGTCAGTGTGGATAACACAGTCAGTGTGTGGATAACACAGTCAGTGTGTGGATAACACAGTCAGTGTGTGGATAACACAGTCAGTGTGGATAACACAGTCAGTGTGGATAACACAGTCAGTGTGTGGATAACACAGTCAGTGTGGATAACACAGTCAGTGTGGATAACACAGTCAGTGTGGATAACACAGTCAGTGTGGATAACACAGTCAGTGTGGATAACACAGTCAGTGTGGATAACACAGTCAGTGTGTGGATAACACAGTCAGTGTGTGGATAACACAGTCAGTGTGGATAACACAGTCAGTGTGGATAACACAGTCAGTGTGTGGATAACACAGTCAGTGTGGATAACACAGTCAGAGTGTGGATAACACAGTCAGTGTGTGGATAACACAGTCAGTGTGGATAACACAGTCAGTGTGTGGATAACACAGTCAGTGTGGATAACACAGTCAGTGTGGATAACACAGTCAGTGTGGATAACACAGTCAGAGTGTGGATAACACAGTCAGTGTGTGGATAACACAGTCAGTGTGGATAACACAGTCAGTGTGTGGATAACACAGTCAGTGTGTGGATAACACAGTCAGTGTGGATAACACAGTCAGTGTGGATAACACAGTCAGTGTGGATAACACAGTCAGTGTGGATAACACAGTCAGTGTGTGGATAACACAGTCAGTGTGTGGATAACACAGTCAGTGTGGATAACACAGTCAGTGTGTGGATAACACAGTCAGTGTGTGGATAACACAGTCAGTGTGGATAACACAGTCAGTGTGTGGATAACACAGTCAGTGTGTGGATAACACAGTCAGTGTGGATAACACAGTCAGTGTGGATAACACAGTCAGTGTGTGGATAACACAGTCAGTGTGTGGATAACACAGTCAGTGTGGATAACACAGTCAGTGTGGATAACACAGTCAGTGTGGATAACACAGTCAGTGTGGATAACACAGTCAGTGTGGATAACACAGTCAGTGTGTGGATAACACAGTCAGTGTGGATAACACAGTCAGTGTGGATAACACAGTCAGTGTGTGGATAACACAGTCAGTGTGGATAACACAGTCAGTGTGTGGATAACACAGTCAGTGTGTGGATAACACAGTCAGTGTGGATAACACAGTCAGTGTGGATAACACAGTCAGTGTGGATAACACAGTCAGTGTGGATAACACAGTCAGTGTGGATAACACAGTCAGTGTGTGGATAACACAGTCAGTGTGGATAACACAGTCAGTGTGTGGATAACACAGTCAGTGTGTGGATAACACAGTCAGTGTGGATAACACAGTCAGTGTGGATAACACAGTCAGTGTGGATAACACAGTCAGTGTGTGGATAACACAGTCAGTGTGGATAACACAGTCAGTGTGGATAACACAGTCAGTGTGGATAACACAGTCAGTGTGTGGATAACACAGTCAGTGTGGATAACACAGTCAGTGTGTGGATAACACAGTCAGTGTGGATAACACAGTCAGTGTGGATAACACAGTCAGTGTGGATAACACAGTCAGTGTGTGGATAACACAGTCAGTGTGGATAACACAGTCAGTGTGGATAACACAGTCAGTGTGTGGATAACACAGTCAGTGTGGATAACACAGTCAGTGTGGATAACACAGTCAGTGTGTGGATAACACAGTCAGTGTGTGGATAACACAGTCAGTGTGTGGATAACACAGTCAGTGTGGATAACACAGTCAGTGTGGATAACACAGTCAGTGTGGATAACACAGTCAGTGTGGATAACACAGTCAGTGTGTGGATAACACAGTCAGTGTGGATAACACAGTCAGTGTGGATAACACAGTCAGTGTGGATAACACAGTCAGTGTGGATAACACAGTCAGTGTGTGGATAACACAGTCAGTGTGTGGATAACACAGTCAGTGTGGATAACACAGTCAGTGTGGATAACACAGTCAGTGTGTGGATAACACAGTCAGTGTGGATAACACAGTCAGTGTGGATAACACAGTCAGTGTGGATAACACAGTCAGTGTGGATAACACAGTCAGTGTGTGGATAACACAGTCAGTGTGGATAACACAGTCAGTGTGTGGATAACACAGTCAGTGTGTGGATAACACAGTCAGTGTGGATAACACAGTCAGTGTGTGGATAACACAGTCAGTGTGGATAACACAGTCAGTGTGTGGATAACACAGTCAGTGTGTGGATAACACAGTCAGTGTGGATAACACAGTCAGTGTGGATAACACAGTCAGTGTGTGGATAACACAGTCAGTGTGGATAACACAGTCAGTGTGGATAACACAGTCAGTGTGGATAACACAGTCAGTGTGTGGATAACACAGTCAGTGTGGATAACACAGTCAGTGTGGATAACACAGTCAGTGTGGATAACACAGTCAGTGTGGATAACACAGTCAGTGTGTGGATAACACAGTCAGTGTGGATAACACAGTCAGTGTGGATAACACAGTCAGTGTGGATAACACAGTCAGTGTGTGGATAACACAGTCAGTGTGTGGATAACACAGTCAGTGTGGATAACACAGTCAGTGTGGATAACACAGTCAGTGTGGATAACACAGTCAGTGTGTGGATAACACAGTCAGTGTGTGGATAACACAGTCAGTGTGGATAACACAGTCAGTGTGGATAACACAGTCAGTGTGGATAACACAGTCAGTGTGGATAACACAGTCAGTGTGGATAACACAGTCAGTGTGGATAACACAGTCAGTGTGTGGATAACACAGTCAGTGTGGATAACACAGTCAGTGTGGATAACACAGTCAGTGTGTGGATAACACAGTCAGTGTGGATAACACAGTCAGTGTGGATAACACAGTCAGTGTGGATAACACAGTCAGTGTGGATAACACAGTCAGTGTGGATAACACAGTCAGTGTGGATAACACAGTCAGTGTGTGGATAACACAGTCAGTGTGGATAACACAGTCAGTGTGTGGATAACACAGTCAGTGTGGATAACACAGTCAGTGTGGATAACACAGTCAGTGTGGATAACACAGTCAGTGTGGATAACACAGTCAGTGTGTGGATAACACAGTCAGTGTGGATAACACAGTCAGTGTGGATAACACAGTCAGTGTGTGGATAACACAGTCAGTGTGTGGATAACACAGTCAGTGTGGATAACACAGTCAGTGTGGATAACACAGTCAGTGTGGATAACACAGTCAGTGTGTGGATAACACAGTCAGTGTGGATAACACAGTCAGTGTGGATAACACAGTCAGTGTGTGGATAACACAGTCAGTGTGGATAACACAGTCAGTGTGGATAACACAGTCAGTGTGTGGATAACACAGTCAGTGTGTGGATAACACAGTCAGTGTGGATAACACAGTCAGTGTGGATAACACAGTCAGTGTGTGGATAACACAGTCAGTGTGTGGATAACACAGTCAGTGTGGATAACACAGTCAGTGTGGATAACACAGTCAGTGTGTGGATAACACAGTCAGTGTGGATAACACAGTCAGTGTGGATAACACAGTCAGTGTGGATAACACAGTCAGTGTGGATAACACAGTCAGTGTGTGGATAACACAGTCAGTGTGGATAACACAGTCAGTGTGGATAACACAGTCAGTGTGTGGATAACACAGTCAGTGTGGATAACACAGTCAGTGTGTGGATAACACAGTCAGTGTGGATAACACAGTCAGTGTGGATAACACAGTCAGTGTGGATAACACAGTCAGTGTGGATAACACAGTCAGTGTGGATAACACAGTCAGTGTGGATAACACAGTCAGTGTGTGGATAACACAGTCAGTGTGGATAACACAGTCAGTGTGGATAACACAGTCAGTGTGGATAACACAGTCAGTGTGGATAACACAGTCAGTGTGGATAACACAGTCAGTGTGTGGATAACACAGTCAGTGTGGATAACACAGTCAGTGTGGATAACACAGTCAGTGTGTGGATAACACAGTCAGTGTGGATAACACAGTCAGTGTGGATAACACAGTCAGTGTGTGGATAACACAGTCAGTGTGTGGATAACACAGTCAGTGTGGATAACACAGTCAGTGTGTGGATAACACAGTCAGTGTGTGGATAACACAGTCAGTGTGGATAACACAGTCAGTGTGTGGATAACACAGTCAGTGTGGATAACACAGTCAGTGTGGATAACACAGTCAGTGTGGATAACACAGTCAGTGTGGATAACACAGTCAGTGTGGATAACACAGTCAGTGTGGATAACACAGTCAGTGTGGATAACACAGTCAGTGTGTGGATAACACAGTCAGTGTGGATAACACAGTCAGTGTGGATAACACAGTCAGTGTGGATAACACAGTCAGTGTGTGGATAACACAGTCAGTGTGGATAACACAGTCAGTGTGGATAACACAGTCAGTGTGGATAACACAGTCAGTGTGTGGATAACACAGTCAGTGTGTGGATAACACAGTCAGTGTGGATAACACAGTCAGTGTGGATAACACAGTCAGTGTGGATAACACAGTCAGTGTGGATAACACAGTCAGTGTGTGGATAACACAGTCAGTGTGGATAACACAGTCAGTGTGGATAACACAGTCAGTGTGTGGATAACACAGTCAGTGTGGATAACACAGTCAGTGTGTGGATAACACAGTCAGTGTGGATAACACAGTCAGTGTGGATAACACAGTCAGTGTGTGATAACACAGTCAGTGTGTGGATAACACAGTCAGTGTGGATAACACAGTCAGTGTGGATAACACAGTCAGTGTGTGGATAACACAGTCAGTGTGGATAACACAGTCAGTGTGTGGATAACACAGTCAGTGTGTGGATAACACAGTCAGTGTGGATAACACAGTCAGTGTGGATAACACAGTCAGTGTGGATAACACAGTCAGTGTGGATAACACAGTCAGTGTGGATAACACAGTCAGTGTGGATAACACAGTCAGTGTGTGGATAACACAGTCAGTGTGTGGATAACACAGTCAGTGTGGATAACACAGTCAGTGTGGATAACACAGTCAGTGTGGATAACACAGTCAGTGTGTGGATAACACAGTCAGTGTGTGGATAACACAGTCAGTGTGGATAACACAGTCAGTGTGGATAACACAGTCAGTGTGGATAACACAGTCAGTGTGTGGATAACACAGTCAGTGTGGATAACACAGTCAGTGTGTGGATAACACAGTCAGTGTGGATAACACAGTCAGTGTGGATAACACAGTCAGTGTGGATAACACAGTCAGTGTGGATAACACAGTCAGTGTGTGGATAACACAGTCAGTGTGGATAACACAGTCAGTGTGGATAACACAGTCAGTGTGTGGATAACACAGTCAGTGTGGATAACACAGTCAGTGTGGATAACACAGTCAGTGTGGATAACACAGTCAGTGTGTGGATAACACAGTCAGTGTGGATAACACAGTCAGTGTGGATAACACAGTCAGTGTGGATAACACAGTCAGTGTGGATAACACAGTCAGTGTGGATAACACAGTCAGTGTGTGGATAACACAGTCAGTGTGGATAACACAGTCAGTGTGGATAACACAGTCAGTGTGGATAACACAGTCAGTGTGGATAACACAGTCAGTGTGGATAACACAGTCAGTGTGGATAACACAGTCAGTGTGGATAACACAGTCAGTGTGGATAACACAGTCAGTGTGGATAACACAGTCAGTGTGTGGATAACACAGTCAGTGTGGATAACACAGTCAGTGTGGATAACACAGTCAGTGTGTGGATAACACAGTCAGTGTGTGGATAACACAGTCAGTGTGGATAA
>JASTWF010000309.1:281279-464080 GCA_030390025.1 Squalus acanthias
GCGGTGTATGGGCGTGTGTTGCGGTGTATGGCGTGGTGCGGTGTATGGCGTGGTGCGGTGTATGGCGTGGTGTTGCGGTGTATGGCGTGGTGCGGTGTATGGCGTGGTGTTGCGGTGTATGGCGTGGTTGCGGTGTATGGCTGTTGGTGCGGTGTATGGCGTGGTGCGGTGTATGGCATGTTGGTGCGGTGCATGGCGTGGTGCGGTGTATGGCGGGTTGCGGTGTATGGCGTGGTGGTGCGGTGTATGGCGTGGTGGCGGTGTACTGGCATGTGGTGCGGTGTATGGCGTGGTGCGGTGTATGGCGTGGTGCGGTGTTGAGTGGGCGGGTTGGCGTGTGCGGTGTGTATGGCGTGGTGCGGTGTATGGCGGTTGCGGTTGGCGGTGCGGTGTGTGGCGTGTTGGTGCGGTGTATGGCGTGTTGTGCGGTGTATGGCGTGGTGCGGTGTATGGCGTGTTGGTGCGGTGTATGGTGTGTTGGTGCGGTGTATGGTGTGGTGCGGTGTATGGCGTGGTGCGGTGTATGGCGTGGTGCGGTGTATGGCGTTGGTGTTGCGGTGTATGGCGTGGTGCGGTGTATGGCGTGGTGTTCGCGGTGTATGGGGGCGGTGTTGGCGTGTGTTGGCTGGTGTGGTGATGGCGTGGTGCGGTGTATGGCGTGGTGTTGCGGTGTATGGCGTGTTGCGGTGTATGGCGTGTTGCGGTGTGTGGCGTGTTGGTGCGGTGTATGGCGTGGTGCGGTGTATGGCGTGGTGCGTGTATGGTGTGTTGGTGCGGTGTATGGCGTGTTGGTGCGGTGTATGGCGTGTTGGTGCGGTGTATGGCGTGTTGGTGCGGTGTATGGCGTGTTGGTGCGGTGTATGGCGTGTTGGTGCGGTGTATGGCGTGTTGCGGTGTATGGCATGTTGGTGCCACGAATGGCATGATTGTGCTTTGATTGGCGTGGTGTACAAATTGCACCACTGTTTGCGTGCTAGAAATGGTGCTGCGATAGGAATAGTTCCGTTGTGCAACAGATGCCCCACTACGAATCGTGTCATTGTGCTGTGAATGGCATTCTTGTGATTGGAATAATGTTGCCACGATGCATATCTCTTAAACAGTGGGAGAGAGCTTCACTGACAACTTTCCAGGGGTTGCAGGGCCCCTTCAAAGAAAATTCCTAATTAGTCACTTAATTTTACCATCCTATGGGAAAGAAAGTGCGGAAAGATTGCCTGTGATATTACAGCAGAGTCCCTTCACAATTATCTTCCACTAGTAGTTTCAATTCAGCCCCTGGTAGGTCCCAAATGCTACCTCGGTGCTGCTTAATCTCAGAAAACCTCGCTTTACTCTTGAAGTAGCCTTTTGCTTAGCAGAACACGATTCCTTTTCTAAGGGATTTTGGCTGGATTTGAAGTAAGACGTTTTAGTTTTGTAAAATGTATTTTTTTTTGTAGCTATATAACATTGACACAAATGTTGCAAATGGAATATAGATTAGTAGGTTATGGAATAGATGTTGCTCTGCTGAAGGCTTGAACTGGAACGGCTGGGCTGTCCCAGTAATGCCGAGCTTTCCTTTGCCCTTGTATGTCTTCGAATTGCTGCAGTAAAACGCAGAGAATTTGGCCAGTGGCATTTGTTAAATTGACCAAGTACATGTGATGTTCTGTCAGTTGTTGCTTTTTTCTTTCTTGTTTAATGCTTATTGTTTCCTCCATGCTCTGTGGTTATATTCCATATGTGGCTCAGCAGGTAGCACTTTTGCCTCGGAGTCAGAAGGCTGTGGGTTCAAGTCCCACTCCAGAGACTTGAGCACTTAAAGCTAGGCTGACACTCCCAGTGCAGTGCTGAGGGAGCGCCGCACTGTCGGAGGGGTGGTACTGAGGGAGCGCCGCACTGTCGGAGGGGCGGTACTGAGGGAGCGCGGCGCTGTCGGAGGGGCAGTACTGAGGGAGCGCGGCGCTGTCGGAGGGGCAGTACTGAGGGAGCGCCGCACTGTCGGAGGGGCAGTACTGAGGGAGCGCTGCACTGTCGGAGGGGCAGTACTGAGGGAGCGCGGCGCTGTCGGAGGGGCAGTACTGAGGGAGCGCCGCACTGACGGAGGGGCCGTCTTTCGGATGAGACATTAAACTGCTCTCTCAGGTGGACGTAAAAGATCCCATGGCACTATTTCGAAGAAGAGCAGGGGAGTTCTCCCCAGTGTCCTGGCCAATATTTATCCCTCAATCAACACCTAAAACAGATTATCTGGTCATTATCACATTGCTGTTTGTGGGAGCTTGCTGTGTGCAAATTGGCTGCCGCGTTTCCCACATTACAACAGTGACCACACTTCCAAAAAGTACTTCATTGGGTGTAAAACGCTTTGGGAGGTCGTGAACAGCGCTATATAAATGCAAGTCTTTCTTTATGGATGATCTTGTTAAATATACTGGCTGCACAGAATTATGTTACCGGAAATCACTTTTATTGAGCAGACCTGTCATGAGAAGGAGACAAGAAACATGTTTTACTCCCAGATGAATTCACACTGACCGTTCAGCAGTGATAGTTCACCTCAATGATTTGAGTTGGGATTTGCCTGCTGGGAATTGGAACGCCTCTCATTTCAGGCACCCAATGTCCGCATCAAGCACTCCCAGGTCAGGTACAGCACAGCCAGATACAGAGCAAAGCCCCGACTCCCACAGCGTGCCCCAGAAGAGCACCCCCTACTCTACTCGCTTAACATAGGACCCTTTCAGCCATCAGATAGAGGCCTCTTTCATCCCATCAATCTGGGCTGGATTTGAACCCAATTCCCAGAGGTGAAAGGTCTACCCCACTACAGGACCCAGTTCTCTGAAGGCCTCCTCCTTTTAATATTTAACATGAAGCATTTCTGCACTTCCAACCGCAAATGTCAGTGCACCAGGTGCCTGCATTTACAGTGTTAAATCTACCTCCCTTATCCCATTGCTCAAATTGCAGACCCAATTTTTCAAGGTTCTGTGATTCCGCAGGATCTGGTAAGTGTCCATGCTGGTAGCTGCTCCCCGAAATCCAAGCCAAACGGCTGGTAGTTTAGAGAGGCCCCAGGGTAGCCGTCGTGGGGCGCGAAGGTGTCACAGCGGGGCGGTAAGGGGTGCGCGCTTGAATCAGCAGGAAAAAGCACAGGATTGGGGCTGCGTGAAGAGAGGTTTAAGTTGCATCTAACCGAGTCTGTACCTGACCTGGGAATGCTTTGTTGCTGACATTGAGTGTCGAAAAGCGTTCAATTCGCCAGCTCCAGCCTCCCTCACCTCGACAGCAAATAAATGAGGGTTCAGTCGAGAAAGCTGCAATCCAAATGAAGCAAGCATGTAAACAGGAGGCAAATAACGCACTACTTTGATTCGAGTCAGCCCCGGCGTATAACCCCAAGGTCAGTCCAATATATTTTTACTGCGTAGGCTTTATTGTTGCTTGGCAGCACAGATGCTGACGGTGACCTCGGCAACATTTCAACTCACTTCATTGACATCTGTTCCCTCAAACGTGGACCACCCAGGGATGTACAGCCTGTGGGAGCTCCTTCGCTGCAAAGTGGGAGCGTAAGCCGGAACCCCGGTCGCATTATTGGCTTTGCTTTGCTCCGGGGTTCTTGGGCATGAGACAGTGCACCACCCTCTTTCTCCCCCCTCTTTATCCCCCCTCTTTCTCCCCCCTCAGCCACTCCATGGTGCATCCAGACTGGGCCCCACAAACCTACTTTAAATGATGTGACTTGGTGGGAGGGGGGGAAATCCGATGAGGGCGTTCCCGCGAGGGCGCAATTGGTAACCGCACCGTGAACTTGAGGTCATCCAAAAGCCCGCTGCCCTTTTCCTAACTCACACCAAGATCCTGTTCACCCATCACCCCCTGTACTCGCTGACCTACATTGTCTCCTGGTTAAGCAGCGCCTCCCATTTCACAATTCTCATCCTTGTCTTCAAATCCTTCCATGGCCTCGCCCCTCTCTATCTCTGTTATCTCCTCCAGCTCCACAACCCTCCGAGATCTCTGCGCTCCTCCAACTCTGGCCTCTTGACCATCCCTGATTTCCATCGCTTCACCATTGGTGGCCGTGCCTTCTGTTGCCTAGGCCCTAAGCTCTGGAATTCCCTCCCTAAACCTCTCCGCCTCTCGACCTCTCTTTCCTCCTTTAAGACGCTCCTTAAAACCTACCTCTTTGACCAAGCTTTTGGTCACATGTCCTAATATCTCCTTATGTGGCTCAGTGTCAAATTTTTGTTTGATAATCGCTGCTGTGAAGCGCCTTGGGACGTTTTACCAGGTTAAAGGCACTATATAAATACAAGTTGTTGTTGTTGCACCGTGTGGTGAGGAACTGGTTGAACAGCCTGCTGTTACACACCGTCTGGGCCCATACATGAGGAATGGCCACTTGGTTGGGTGCCGGAGGAGGGCAGCTGGTATCTGTGGAACCAAACGTCTGCTTGTGCCAATGTTTTCAGGAGGGGATGCTTACGAAATTGGTTGGACATCGAAAATTTTGTGGTGAACTTTATGCCAATCACGATGGTGGACTTTTAGCACTCCTCGGCCAAGTCTAACACAAACTGGATGGAGAGTGAAGCTCCTTGTACATTAACAAATGTGCTTGAAACTCTAGCCCTGACCTCAGTAAAGGAGCCCGGTTGATTGGCACTCCATCCACCACCTTAAACATTCACTCCCTCCACCACCGGCATACCGTGGCTGCAGTGTGCACCATCTACAAGATGCACTGCAGCAACTCGCCAAGGCTTTTTCGACAGCACCTCCCAAACCCACGACCTCTACCACCTAGAAGGACAAGGGCAGCAGGCGCATGGGAACACCATCACCTCCAAGTTCCCCTAAAATCACACACCATCCTGACTTGGAAATATATCGCCGATCCTTCATCGTCGCTGGGCCAAAATCCTGGAACTCCCTCCCTAACAGCACTGTGGGAGCACCTTCACCACACGGACTGCAGCGGTTCAAGGCGGCGGCTCACCACCACCTTCTCAAGGGGCGACTAGGGATGGGCAATAAATGCTGGCATTACCAGCAATGCCCACATCCCAGGAATGAATAAAACAAAAGCCCCCGACAGCTCTAGTCTAATACTTGCTGTGCTTCTTATAGGTGCCTCTTTGAGCAAGATTCTCATTTGTGTTGATGTTTAGGTTGCTTTGTTCTGCGCAATCGCACTCAGTTAGGGTCGCCAACTCTTGTAGGACATATTCCTGGAGGTGTCATCACATGACCTCCTGCCTCCAACTGCCACGCCCCCAGACTCCCGCCATTGGTCGCCCATCCTCACAGTGCCCCGTCTTCCCACGGCCAATCAGAAAGCAAATAGACTCTTTGTTACCTGATTGGATATTCGTTGACAGTCAGTCAAACAGCGTTTTTTCCCATGTCTGATTTTTTGTTTATAACTAATGAATGAAAGTGTCCAAAGAAAATTTTATAAAACTAATGAATGCCCCTGTGATTTTTCTCCTGTGTTGCTCCCAGTGGTTTATTAGAAGCTTTTGAGCTTTGTACATTGGTGAATACTTAGTTGGCTACAAATGCAGGAACAGATTCATTTCAAATAACCTCTTAAAATGATGAATCCAATGGGTCTCTCCCAGCAGTGTCCTGGAGATTAATCTTTCATTCCTGGAGACTCCTGGGCAATTCTGGAGGGTTGGCAACCCCACATCCAATAAGGATTTGCTTGAGACCCATGTAATTCGGAACCAGTCAATAAAGACGTGCATTTATATAGCACCTTATCACAACCCTCAGAGAGGTCTCCAAATGCATTACGCGCAGTGAATTACTTTTCAAGTGCAGTCGCTGTTGTTCGGGCAAACGTGGCAGCTATTTTGTGTACAGCTAGATCTTACAAATAGCAGACAGACCTTTTCTAGGCTGAGAGGTGACCCGATAAGAGGTCTTCAAGATTATGAAAGGGTTTCGATAGGGTAGATGTGGAGAGAATGTTTCCACTTGTGGGGGAGACCAGAACTAGGGGCCATCAATATAAGACGGTCACTAATAAATCCAGTAGGGAATTCAGGAGAAACTTCTTTACCCAGAGTGTGGTGAGAATGTGGAACTCGCTACCACAGGGAGTGGTTGAGGCGAATAGCGTAGATGCATTTAAGGGGAATCTAGATAAACACATGAGGGAGAAAGGAATAGAAGGATAGGGTGATAGGGTGAGATGGAGAGGAGTGGGAGGAGGCTCGTGTGGAGCATAAACACCGCACGGACCAGTTGGGCCGAATGGCCTGTTTCTGTGCTCTAAATAATATGTAATTCTTTGTAATAACCAAATCATCTGTCTAGTTGAAGGGGAAATGCTGTCTGAGGCTCCAGGAAAAACTCCCTGCTCCTCTTTGAATAAGTGCCCTGGGATCTTAAGGTGAGGGGAATGGAATTGGTGACAAGGATACCGAGTTTGTAGCAGGGGCCGAAGATAATGGCTTCGGTCTTCCAAATATTCAGCTGGAGAAAATTGCAGCTCATCCAAGATGTCGGACAAACAGTCTGACACCACAGAGGCAGGAGAGAGCTGAAGGGAATGTGGCAGAGAGGTAGAGTTGGGTGTTGTCAGCGTACATGTGGAAGCTGACATCATGTCTGCGGATGATGTCGCCACAGGGCAGCTTATAGATGAGGAAGAGGAGGTGGCCAAGGATAAATTCTTGGGGAGACTCCAGAAGTTACAGCATGGGAACGGGAAGAGAAGCAATTGGTAGCAATGCCCTGGCTACGATTGGATAGGCAAGAGTGGGACCAAACGAGGACAGTCCCATCAAGCTGGACAATGGAGGAGAGGCATTGGAGGAAGATGGTGTGGTTGACTCTGTCAAAGGCTGCAGAGAGGTCAAGGAGGACGAGGAGAGATAATAAGCCACGGTCACAGTCAACAGATGATGTCTTTTGTGACTTTGGTTTGGGCCATTTTGGTGCTGTTGGATGGGCAAAAACCTGAGTGGAGAGGCAGTTGTGGGAAAGATGGGCACGGATTTGGGAGGTGACAACACGTTCAAGGACTTTGAACAGGAATGAAAGGTTGGAGATGGGGCGGTAGTTTGGAAGGACAGAGGGGTCAAAGGGTAGATATTTTTGAGGAGGAGGGGTGATGACAGCGGTTTTGAAAGGGAGCGGGACAGTACCTGAGGACAGGAAACCATTGACAATGTCAGCGAGGCCAGGCTGGAAGGTGGGATCAGTTCTGGCTAAGCAAACTTTAAATAGTTGATTCCGTTCAGGAGCCACATGCATTTTGTATTATAGAGTCCAAACAACAATCTCCTCACTGTCACACCTACACATTGGAATGTCATGATCAGGACTTGTTTACCCAATTAATTCCACCCTTTCCTATGAATGCCAGTTTAATTTCAGTATTTTCCCAAAACAAAGGCAGAAAATTCCAATAATCAGACTTCCCTTTCCAGTTTGATCCCCACATACTTGGGGGGGGAAATTCGGTATCGCCCGGCGCTAATTATCGCCTCCGACTGCAAAATTCTCCTCTATCGCCCCTGGAGGTGATTTGAGCGCTAAATCAGGCGCTACACACCTCTCAAGGCGCAAATGTCAGGGAGCGAGGCGCTACCTCAGAATGCTACCGAAGCTCAGGCGATGCCAGTTACCATGGAAGCCAGACAGACTGGTGCCATCCAGTTCTTAAAGGGGAGGGGCCATCTTGCTGGCCAGCCACTCCCTGCTCATTGCAGCCTTGAATCTCGGCCTGGAGAGACCTCAACAGCAATTGTGTTGGAAGCACTAATGGATAGGCCCTGGGAAAGAGCTCGGCGCTTAGGAACCTCAAAAGTGGTGCTGAGGGCCAAAACTCCTTAGGACAGCGCCGAATCTCTCCAGACGTCTCTCTCCTTGTCACCCTGCGTGTACCAAAAATTTTGCCGACAAGAAAAAGCAGGAACCGCCCGCCCCCAGCCCCTTCCCGACTTGAAAATGTTCCCCTCTACCTGTCGTTCCTAGCGGCAGGCGCTAAGGCAGGGGGCGCGACTCAATATCCGGTCCGGAGCGTTGCACGCTTGCATGACGTCATGATCTGCGGGCAGGAGATTGTAGCGGTAGTGTTTAGCGCCGCCGCAAAACGACAGGTCAATTTCGTGAGCGGCGCTAAGTTCCTAGTGCCCCCATTAGCGGCCCCGGAGGCGCTAACGGGAGACACTAACCAACCGAATTTTTCCCCCTTGGGGTCTTAAATACCTAACCACCACATCAGAGCTGTTAATTTAAGTGGGTCCATATTTGCGACTCCACCTATTATCTGTCATTCAAAATGGCTGGCGGGGTGGGGGAGCGCCACCACCACATTAAAATGGCCGCCACCTCAGGTGGGAACCTTGGCTGTTACTAAATTCCGTGTTTTCCAATATTTTGGCGGTGCATCATTCGGTCAAGTGATTGATCTTTTGGCAGCCCTTGGGACGCGATGTACATTGCCGTGCACAAAACTTGTTGTGGCATGTTGCACATGACTTCCTGTTTATTCCCTGCGCTTTCAGTCCTCTTGGAACACACCCCATTCCTCCAGAGCAGAGAGGCGACCTGATCCCGCGCCTGCGGCAGTGCCGCCTGTCGTCAGTCGCTCGGAGTTACGCGGGAGCTGACCAGAATCGCAGCCGAATTTTTTTTTGAACACAGAGGCTGTGGGATGCACTGTTCGAGTTAGTGATTGAAGTAGAGACCTTGACAACCTTTAAGAATCGGTTAGAGAGGTGGTTGAAAGAAAAGGGAATAAAGAGATGTGGGAACAGAGCGGGTACATGGAATTAGGACTGTGGAAGATAAACACCGACACAGACTAGTTGGGCCAAATGGCCTGTTTCTTGTGTGGTAATATCTGTGATTCACACTCTTCCCTTGGTGGTAGGCCTCACTCCAACTCATTGGGCAGCCAGCAGCGATTAGGAATGAGTTGTGTGTAGGAATCCATAAATCCACATAACTCCTCCATGGTGCAGTGTGTCAGTATACTGCAGTGTGAGATTTAAATCTTCAAAGAGCTTTCCTACTGGCTTTGACAACCGGAAGTAAGCAATAGTTCAGAAATGTCCCGGCCGCTGGGACTCAGTCATCAGAACCAGATGTTTTATTATATAGGTCCTCTATTGTTCACAAGTGTGAAAACGAGCTTCTCTCACAAAATAAATAGCTGCAGATTTGAAACTATCCCACACATCTCTTCCCAAATTTGTAAGATATGTCCATGCCTGCTCCGTGCACGCACCCCCCCACCCCCGACCTCCACCTTTTCCATTGTTAGTTCGGTCGCTTTCCCCTGCTTTTTAGGTCCCTTGATGTTCTGCACCATATTCTGTCTGTAAGAGTGTGGGTGTCCTTGTTCTCAGGCCTCGGCCTGGCCTGGCCAGTTTAGGGTAGAACTTCCAATCAGTGAAGTACAACAACAACATTCATTTATACAGCGCCTTTAATGTAGTAACACGTCCCAAGGTGCTTCACAGGAGCGTAAATCAGACAAAATTTGACACCGAGCCACATAATGAGACATTAGGGCAGGTGACCAAAAAGCTTGGTCAAAGAGGGAGGTTTTAAGGGGCGTCTTAAAGGAGGAGAGAGAGGTCGAGAGGTTTAGGCAGGGAATTCCAGAGCTTAGGACCCAGGCAGCTGAAGGCACGGCCGCCAATGGTGGAGCGATGGAAATCAG
Source organism: Squalus acanthias (assembly GCA_030390025.1). Taxonomy (NCBI): domain Eukaryota; kingdom Metazoa; phylum Chordata; class Chondrichthyes; order Squaliformes; family Squalidae; genus Squalus; species Squalus acanthias. The sequence goes on from JASTWF010000309.1 coordinate 290,962, forward strand.
GGATGCTCAAGAGGCCAGAATTGGAGGAGCGCAGAGATCTCGGAGGGTTGTAGGGCTGGAGGAGGTTACAGAGATAGGGAGGGTTGTAGGGGGCTGGAGGAGATTACAGAGATAGGGAGGGTTGTAGGGGGCTGGAGGAGGTTACAGAGATAGGGAGGGTTATAGGGGGCTGGAGGAGGTTACAGAGATAGGGAGGGTTGTAGGGGGCTGGAGGAGGTTACAGAGATAGGGAGGATTGTAGGGGGGCTGGAGGAGGTTACAGAGATAGGGAGGGTTGTAGGGGCTGGAGGAGGTTACAGAGATAGGGAGGGTTGTAGGGGCTGGAGGAGAGTACAGAGATAGGGAGGGTTGTAGGGGCTGGAGGGGGTTACAGAGATAGGGAGGGTTGTAGGGGGCTGGAGGAGGTTACAGAGATAGGGAGGGTTGTAGGGGGCTGGAGGAGATTACAGAGATAGGGAGGGTTGTGGGGGCTGGAGGGGGTTACAGAGATAGGGAGGGTTGTAGGGGCTGGAGGAGGTTACAGGGATAGGGAGGGTTGTAGGGGCTGGAGGAAGTTACAGAGATAGGGAGGGTTGTAGGGGCTGGAGGAGGTTACAGAGATAGGGAGGGTTGTAGGGGCTGGAGGAGGTTACAAAGATAGGGAGGGTTGTAGGGGGCTGGAGGAGGTTAGAGAGATAGGGAGGGTTGTAGGGGCTGGAGAAGGTTACAGAGATAGGGAGGGTTGTAGGGGGCTGGAGGAGGTTACAGAGATAGGGAGGGTTGTAGGGGGCTGGAGGAGGTTACAGAGATAGGGAGGGTTATAGGGGCTGGAGGAGGTTACAGAGATAGGGAGGGTTGTAGGGGGCTGGAGGAGGTTACAGAGATAGGGAGGATTGTAGGGGGGCTGGAGGAGGTTACAGAGATAGGGAGGGTTGTAGGGGGCTGGAGGAGGTTACAGAGATAGGGAGGGTTGTAGGGGCTGGAGGAGGTTACAGAGATAGGGAGGATTGTAGGGGGCTGGAGGAGGTTACAGAGATAGGGAGGGTTGTAGGGGCTGGAGGAGGTTACAGAGATAGGGAGGGTTGTAGGGCTGGAGGAGGTTACAGAGATAGGGAGGGTTGTAGGGGGCTGGCGGAGGTTACAGAGATAGGGAGGGTTGTAGGGGCTGGAGGAGGTTACAGAGATAGGGAGGGTTGTAGGGGCTGGAGGAGGTTACAGAGATAGGGAGGGTTGTAGGGGGCTGGAGGAGGTTACAGAGATAGGGAGGGTTGTAGGGGCTGGAGAAGGTTACAGAGATAGGGAGGGTTGTAGGGGCTGGAGGAGGTTACAGAGATAGGGAGGGTTGTAGGGGCTGGAGAAGGTTACAGAGATAGGGAGGGTTGTAGGGGCTGGAGGAGGTTACAGAGATGGGGAGGGTTGTAGGGGGCTGGAGGAGGTTACAGAGATAGGGAGGGTTGTAGGGGGCTGGAGGAGGTTACAGAGATAGGGAGGGTTGTAGGGGCTGGAGGCGGTTACAGAGTTAGGGAGGGTTGTAGAGGGGCTGGAGGAGGTTACAGAGATAGGGAGGGTTGTAGGGGCTGGAGGAGGTTACAGAGATAGGGAGGGTTGTAGGGGGCTGGAGGAGGTTACAGAGATAGGGAGGGTTGTAGGGGCTGGAGGAGGTTACAGAGATAGGGAGGGTTGTAGGGGGCTGGAGGAGGTTACAGAGATAGGGAGGGTTGTAGGGGGCTGGAGGAGGTTACAGAGATAGGGAGGGTTGTAGGGGCTGGAGGAGAGTACAGAGATATGGAGGGTTGTAGGGGGCTGGAGGAGGTTACAGAGATAGGGAGGGTTGTAGGGGCTGGAGGAGGTTACAGAGATAGGGAGGGGCGAGGCCATGGAGGGATTTGAACAGGAGGATGAGAATTTTAACACTGAGGTATTGCTGGACCGGGAACCAAGGTCAGCGAGCACAGGGGGTGAGGGGAGAATGGGACTCGGTGCGAGTTAGGACACGGGGCAGCAGAGTTTTGGATGAGCTCAAGTTTACTGGGGGTGGAATGTGGGAGGTCGGTCAGGAGAGTATTGGAATAGTCGAGTCTGGAGGTAGCATGTATATGTACGAATGTGTAACACGTTCAGACTACATTGTCGTCTGGGCTTCTCGTACACGAGCATAAACCTGTTTAAAATAATCCCGAACTCTTGCGGTTTTTGACTTGCCCTGTTTGTGATGTGAATTCAAGGAGTCCTGCTCATTCTGTTCGGCAAATGGCCCCAAATCAGCAACTTTCAGGCAGATAGAAGGTGAATTTTTTTTTGAGCCTTGTTCAATGACTGTGTGTGGCACTGCCATCACTGATGGCGTCAGACAATGTAAAGGAGGCACTCTGCCCCACAGATGGCATCCAGGTCTTCACCCGTTTTCGTGTGGGTTCTGAGAGCTGCCGTCGGAAGCGGCGCAAAACGCATGCCTCTGCTCGACTGGCCGTCCCGACAGGGACTGGTGGCAGCCTGGCAGCAGAAATCTGGGCGAAGGGTGCCTGTCGGCTGCGGGTCTCAGCATGAGCCCGACTCCCCTGCCAACTCTAACCTACAATGTAAGAACATCTTGAGAGGCAGTTTTCTGCCATGCAGGGTCTCCAACTTCTCTCAAAAGCAACTGGAGAGGGCAGAAGGGGACATTATGTAGGAGTTGGTATAAATGTGGTACAATTCATTTTAAAAAGGAAATGAACTCTTCCTAGCTGTTTGTGGGAGCTTGCTGTGCGCAAATTGGCTGCCGCGTTTCCCACATTACAACAGTGACTCCACTTCAAAAGTAGATCATTGGCTGTAAATCGCTTTGAGATGTCCGGTGGTCGTGAAAGGCGCTATAGAAATGCAAGTCTTTCTTTCTTAACAACTTGCAAATTAATTCTTAGTGGGTAGACCCAGGAATTTAAAAAAAAATCAGAAACTGTATATAATTACACTTCCACTAGCTGTGTGGATAATCTCGACCAAGTTACTTGCCAGTCGATACTTCCACAGCGCAAAAACTGGGCCAAATTGGCCATCTCAAACAGAGAGGTTGGAGCGCACTAGAGGGAGCTTTATGCCACAGTGACCATTCTGCACCTGACCTGGGAGTGCTTGATGAGGAACATATTCCATCCCTCACCTTAATGAGCACAAGCCTCCAAGCAAAAAGTTTTATCTCTCTGTCGCACGCTCTCTCTCTCTGTCTCTCTCTCTCTCTCTGTCGCGCTCTCTCTCTCTGTCGCGCTCTCTCTCTGTCGCGCTCTCTCTCTGTCACGCTCTCTCTCTGTCGCGCTCTCTCTCTGTCACGCTTTCTCTCTCTGTCGCACTCTCTCTCTCTCTGTCGCGCTCTCTCTCTGTCGCGCTTTCTCTCTCTGTCACGCTCTCTCTCTGTCGCGCTCTCTCTCTGTCACGCTCTCTCTGTCGCGCTCTCTCTGTCGCGCTCTCTGTCTCTGTCGCGCTCTCTCTCAGTCGCGCTCTCTCTCTGTCGCGCTCTCTCTCTCTGTCGCGCTCTCTCTCTGTCGCGCTCTCTCTCTCTCTGTCACGCTCTCTCTCTCTGTCGCACTCTCTCTCTCTGTCGCGCTCTCTCTCTCTGTCGCGCTCTCTCTCTGTCGCGCTCTCTCTCTGTCACGCTCTCTCTCTCTGTCGCACTCTCTCTCTCTGTCGCGCTCTCTCTGTCGCGCTCTCTCTCTCTCTGTCGCGCTCTCTCTCTCTCTGTCGGGCTCTCTCTCTCTGTCGCGCTCTCTCTCTCTGTCGCGCTCTCTCTCTCTGACACGCTCTCTCTCTCTGTCGCACTCTCTCTCTGTCGTGCTCTCTCTCTCACTCTGTCGCTCTCTCTGTCGCGCTCTCTCTCTTAGTCGCGCTCTCTCTCTGTCGCGCTCTCTCTCTGTCACGCTTTCTCTCTCTCTGTCGCGCTCTCTCTCTCTGTCGCGCTCTCTCTCTCTGTCGCGCTCTCTCTCTCTGTCGCGCTCTCTCTCTCTGTCTCTCTCTCTCTCTCTGTCTCTCTCTCTCTCTGTCGCGCTCTCTCTCTCTCTCTGTCGCGCTCTCTCTCTCTCTCTGTCGCGCTCTCTCTCTCTGTCGCGCTCTCTCTCTCTCTGTCGGGCTCTCTCTCTCTGTCGCGCTCTCTCTGTCTCTCTGTCGCGCTCACTCTCTCTCTCTCTGTCGCGCTCTCTCTCTCTGTCGCGCTCTCTCTCTCTGTCGCGCTCTCTCTGTCTCTGTCGCGCTCACTCTCTCTCTTTCTGTCGCGCTCTCTCTCTCTCTGTCGCGCTCTCTCTCTCTGTCGCGCTCTCCCTCTCTGTCTCTGTCGCGCTCTCTCTCTCTGTCTCTCTCTCTCTCTGTCGCTCTCTCTCTCTGTCACGCTCTCTCTCTGTCGCGCTCTCTCTCTCTCTCTGTCGCGCTCTCTCTGTCGCGCTCTCTCTCTGTCGCGCTCTCTCTCTCTGTCGCGCTCTCTCTCTCTCTGTCGCTCTGTCTCTCTGTCGCGCTCTCTCTCTCACTGTCGCGCTCTCTCTCTCTGTCGCGCTCTCTCTCTCTCTCTCTGTTGCGCTCTCTCTCTGTCGCGCTCTCTCTCTGTCTCTGTCTCTCTCTCACTGTCGCGCTCTCTCTCTCTCTGTCGCGCTCTCTCTCTCTCTGTCTCTGTCTCTCTCTCTCTGTCGCGCTCTCTCTCTCTCTGTCGCGCTCTCTCTCTCTCTGTCGCGCTCTCTCTCTCTCTCTGTCGCGCTCTCTCTCTCTGTCGCGCTCTCTCTGTCGGGCTCTCTCTCTCTGTCGCGCTCTCTCTGTCTCTCTGTCGCGCTCACTCTCTCTCTGTCGCGCTCTCTCTCTCTCTGTCGCGCTCTCTCTCTCTCTCTGTCGCGCTCTCTCTCTCTGTCGCGCTCTCTCTCTCTCTGTCGGGCTCTCTCTCTCTGTCGCGCTCTCTCTGTCTCTCTGTCGCGCTCACTCTCTCTCTCTCTGTCGCGCTCTCTCTCTCTCTGTCGCGCTCTCTCTGTCTCTGTCGCGCTCACTCTCTCTCTCTCTGTCGCGCTCTCTCTCTCTCTGCCGGGCTCTCTCTCTCTATCGCGCTCTCTCTCTCTCTCTGTCACGCTCTCTCTCTCTCTGTCGCGCTCTCTCTCTCTGTCTCTGTCGCGCTCTCTCTCTCTCTGTCGCTCTCTCTCTGTCGCTCTCTCTCTCTGTCACGCTCTCTCTCTGTCGCGCTCTCTCTCTCTGTCGTGCTCTCTCTGTCGCGCTCTCTCTCTGTCGCGCTCTCTCTCTCTCTGTCGCGCTCTCTCTCTCTCTGTCGCTCTCTCTCTCTGTCGCGCTCTCTCTCTCTCTGTCGCGCTCGCTCTCTCTCTGTCGCGCTCCCTCTCTCTCTCTCTGTTGCGCTCTCTCTCTGTCGCGCTCTCTCTCTCTGTCTCTGTCTCTCTCTCTCTGTCGCGCTCTCTCTCTCTCTGTCGCGCTCTCTCTGTCGCGCTCTCTCTCTTAGTCGCGCTCTCTCTCTGTCGCGCTCTCTCTCTGTCACGCTTTCTCTCTCTCTGTCGCGCTCTCTCTCTCTGTCGCGCTCTCTCTCTCTGTCGCGCTCTCTCTCTCTGTCTCTCTCTCTCTCTCTGTCTCTCTCTCTCTCTGTCGCGCTCTCTCTCTCTCTCTGTCGCGCTCTCTCTCTCTCTCTGTCGCGCTCTCTCTCTCTGTCGCGCTCTCTCTCTCTCTGTCGGGCTCTCTCTCTCTCTGTCGCGCTCTCTCTGTCTCTCTGTCGCGCTCACTCTCTCTCTCTCTGTCGCGCTCTCTCTCTCTCTCTGTCGTGCTCTCTCTCTCTCTGTCGCGCTCACTCTCTCTCTCTCTGTCGCGCTCACTCTCTCTCTCTCTGTCGTGCTCTCTCTCTCTCTGTCGCGCTCACTCTCTCTCTCTCTGTCGCGCTCTCTCTCTGTCGGGCTCTCTCTCTTTCGCGCTCTCTCTCTGCCGCGCTCTCTCTCTCTCTCTCTGTCGCGCTCCCTCTCTCTGTCGCGCTCTCTCTCTCTGTCTCTGTCGCGCTCTCTCTCTCTGTCTCTCTCTCTCTGTCGCTCTCTCTCTCTGTCACGCTCTCTCTCTGTCGCGCTCTCTCTCTCTCTCTGTCGCGCTCTCTCTGTCGCGCTCTCTCTCTGTCGCGCTCTCTCTCTCTGTCGCGCTCTCTCTCTCTCTGTCGCTCTGTCTCTCTGTCGCGCTCTCTCTCTCACTGTCGCGCTCTCTCTCTCTGTCGCGCTCTCTCTCTCTCTCTCTGTTGCGCTCTCTCTCTGTCGCGCTCTCTCTCTCTGTCGCTGTCTCTCTCTCACTGTCGCGCTCTCTCTCTCTCTGTCGCGCTCTCTCTCTCTCTGTCTCTGTCTCTCTTTCTCTGTCGCGCTCTCTCTCTCTCTGTCGCGCTCTCTCTCTCTCTCTGTCGCGCTCTCTCTCTCTCTCTGTCGCGCTCTCTCTCTCTGTCGCGCTCTCTCTCTCTCTGTCGTGCTCTCTCTGTCGCGCTCTCTCTCTGTCGCGCTCTCTCTCTCTCTGTCGCGCTCTCTCTCTCTCTGTCGCTCTCTCTCTCTGTCGCGCTCTCTCTCTCTCTGTCGCGCTCGCTCTCTCTCTGTCGCGCTCCCTCTCTCTCTCTCTGTTGCGCTCTCTCTCTGTCGCGCTCTCTCTCTCTGTCTCTGTCTCTCTCTCTCTGTCGCGCTCTCTCTCTCTCTGTCGCGCTCTCTCTCTCTGTCTCTGTCTCTCTCTCTCTGTCGCGCTCTCTCTCTCTCTGTCGCGCTCTCTCTCTGTCGCTCTCTCTCTCTCTCTGTCGCGCTCTCTCTCTCTCTGTCGCGCTCTCTCTCTGTCGTGCTCTCTCTCTCTCTGTCGCGCTCTCTCTCTCTCTGTCGCGCTCTCTCTCTGTCGCGCTCTCTCTCTGTCGCTCTCTCTCTCTCTGTCTCTCTCTCTCTGTCGCGCTCTCTCTCTCTGTCTCTGTCTCTCTCTCTCTGTCGCGCTCTCTCTATCTCTGTCTCTCTCTCTCTGTCGCGCTCTCTCTCTCTGTCGCGCTCTCTGTCACTCTCTCTCTGTCTCTCTCTCTCTGTCGCGCTCTCTCTCTGTCTCTGTCTCTCTCTCTCTTTCGCGCTCTCTCTCTCTCTCTCTGTCGCGCTCTCTCTCTCTCTGTCGCACTCTCTCTCTCTGTCGCTCTCGCTCTCTGTCGCGCTCTCTCTCTCTGTCGCTCTCTCTCTCGCTCTGTCGCGCTCTCTCTCTCTCTGTCTCTGTCTCTCTCTCTCTGTCGCGCTCTCTCTCTCTGTCTCTGTCTCTCTCTCTCTGTCGCGCTCTCTCTCTCTGTCGCGCTCTCTCTCTCTGTCGCGCGCTCTCTCTCTCTGTCGCGCTCTCTCTATCTCTCTGTCACGCTCTCTCTCTCTCTCTGTCGCTCTGTCTCTCTCTGTCGCTCTCCCTCTCTCTGTCGCGCTCTCTCTATCTCTCTGTCGCGCTCTCTCTCTCTGTCGCGCTCTCTCTCTCTGTCGCACTGTCTCTCTCTGTCGCTCTCTCTCTCTGTCGCGCTCTCTCTATCTCTCTCTCGCGCTCTCTGTCGCGCTCTCGCTCTCTCTGTCTCTCTCTCTCTGTCGCGCTCTCTCTCACTCTTTGTCGCTCTCTCTCTCTCTGTCGCGCTCTCTCTATCTCTGTCACGCTCTCTCTCTCTCTCTCTCTGTTGCGCTCTCTCTCTCTGTCGCGCGCTCTCTCTCTCTGTCGCGCGCTCTCTCTCTCTGTCGCGCTCTCTCTCTCTCTGTCGCGCTCTCTCTCTCTCTGTCGCTCTCTCTCTCTGTCGCACTCTCCCTCTCTCGCGCTCTCTCTGTCGCTCTCTCTCTCTGTTGCGCTCTCTCTGTCGCTCTCTCTCTCTGTCGCGCTCTCTCTCTCGCGCTCTCTCTGTCGCTCTCTCTCTCTGTCGCGCTCTCTCTCTCTCTCTCTCTGTCGCGCTCTCTCTCTCTGTCGCGCTCTCTCTCTCTGTCGCTCTCTCTTTCTCTGTCGCGCTCTCTCTGTCTCTGTCGCGCTCACTCTCTCTCTTTCTGTCGCGCTCTCTCTCTCTCTGTCGCGCTCTCTCTCTCTGTCGCGCTCTCCCTCTCTGTCTCTGTCGCGCTCTCTCTCTCTGTCTCTCTCTCTCTCTGTCGCTCTCTCTCTCTGTCACGCTCTCTCTCTGTCGCGCTCTCTCTCTCTCTCTGTCGCGCTCTCTCTGTCGCGCTCTCTCTCTGTCGCGCTCTCTCTCTCTGTCGCGCTCTCTCTCTCTCTGTCGCTCTGTCTCTCTGTCGCGCTCTCTCTCTCACTGTCGCGCTCTCTCTCTCTGTCGCGCTCTCTCTCTCTCTCTCTGTTGCGCTCTCTCTCTGTCGCGCTCTCTCTCTGTCTCTGTCTCTCTCTCACTGTCGCGCTCTCTCTCTCTCTGTCGCGCTCTCTCTCTCTCTGTCTCTGTCTCTCTCTCTCTGTCGCGCTCTCTCTCTCTCTGTCGCGCTCTCTCTCTCTCTGTCGCGCTCTCTCTCTCTCTCTGTCGCGCTCTCTCTCTCTGTCGCGCTCTCTCTGTCGGGCTCTCTCTCTCTGTCGCGCTCTCTCTGTCTCTCTGTCGCGCTCACTCTCTCTCTGTCGCGCTCTCTCTCTCTCTGTCGCGCTCTCTCTCTCTCTCTGTCGCGCTCTCTCTCTCTGTCGCGCTCTCTCTCTCTCTGTCGGGCTCTCTCTCTCTGTCGCGCTCTCTCTGTCTCTCTGTCGCGCTCACTCTCTCTCTCTCTGTCGCGCTCTCTCTCTCTCTGTCGCGCTCTCTCTGTCTCTGTCGCGCTCACTCTCTCTCTCTCTGTCGCGCTCTCTCTCTCTCTGCCGGGCTCTCTCTCTCTATCGCGCTCTCTCTCTCTCTCTCTGTCACGCTCTCTCTCTCTCTGTCGCGCTCTCTCTCTCTGTCTCTGTCGCGCTCTCTCTCTCTCTGTCGCTCTCTCTCTGTCGCTCTCTCTCTCTGTCACGCTCTCTCTCTGTCGCGCTCTCTCTCTCTGTCGTGCTCTCTCTGTCGCGCTCTCTCTCTGTCGCGCTCTCTCTCTCTCTGTCGCGCTCTCTCTCTCTCTGTCGCTCTCTCTCTCTGTCGCGCTCTCTCTCTCTCTGTCGCGCTCGCTCTCTCTCTGTCGCGCTCCCTCTCTCTCTCTCTGTTGCGCTCTCTCTCTGTCGCGCTCTCTCTCTCTGTCTCTGTCTCTCTCTCTCTGTCGCGCTCTCTCTCTCTCTGTCGCGCTCTCTCTCTCTCTCTGTCGCTCTCTCTGTCGCGCTCTCTCTCTTAGTCGCGCTCTCTCTCTGTCGCGCTCTCTCTCTGTCACGCTTTCTCTCTCTCTGTCGCGCTCTCTCTCTCTGTCGCGCTCTCTCTCTCTGTCGCGCTCTCTCTCTCTGTCTCTCTCTCTCTCTCTGTCTCTCTCTCTCTCTGTCGCGCTCTCTCTCTCTCTCTGTCGCGCTCTCTCTCTCTCTCTGTCGCGCTCTCTCTCTCTGTCGCGCTCTCTCTCTCTCTGTCGGGCTCTCTCTCTCTCTGTCGCGCTCTCTCTGTCTCTCTGTCGCGCTCACTCTCTCTCTCTCTGTCGCGCTCTCTCTCTCTCTCTGTCGTGCTCTCTCTCTCTCTGTCGCGCTCACTCTCTCTCTCTCTGTCGCGCTCACTCTCTCTCTCTCTGTCGTGCTCTCTCTCTCTCTGTCGCGCTCACTCTCTCTCTCTCTGTCGCGCTCTCTCTCTGTCGGGCTCTCTCTCTTTCGCGCTCTCTCTCTGCCGCGCTCTCTCTCTCTCTCTCTGTCGCGCTCCCTCTCTCTGTCGCGCTCTCTCTCTCTGTCTCTGTCGCGCTCTCTCTCTCTGTCTCTCTCTCTCTGTCGCTCTCTCTCTCTGTCACGCTCTCTCTCTGTCGCGCTCTCTCTCTCTCTCTGTCGCGCTCTCTCTGTCGCGCTCTCTCTCTGTCGCGCTCTCTCTCTCTGTCGCGCTCTCTCTCTCTCTGTCGCTCTGTCTCTCTGTCGCGCTCTCTCTCTCACTGTCGCGCTCTCTCTCTCTGTCGCGCTCTCTCTCTCTCTCTCTGTTGCGCTCTCTCTCTGTCGCGCTCTCTCTCTCTGTCGCTGTCTCTCTCTCACTGTCGCGCTCTCTCTCTCTCTGTCGCGCTCTCTCTCTCTCTGTCTCTGTCTCTCTTTCTCTGTCGCGCTCTCTCTCTCTCTGTCGCGCTCTCTCTCTCTCTCTGTCGCGCTCTCTCTCTCTCTCTGTCGCGCTCTCTCTCTCTGTCGCGCTCTCTCTCTCTCTGTCGTGCTCTCTCTGTCGCGCTCTCTCTCTGTCGCGCTCTCTCTCTCTCTGTCGCGCTCTCTCTCTCTCTGTCGCTCTCTCTCTCTGTCGCGCTCTCTCTCTCTCTGTCGCGCTCGCTCTCTCTCTGTCGCGCTCCCTCTCTCTCTCTCTGTTGCGCTCTCTCTCTGTCGCGCTCTCTCTCTCTGTCTCTGTCTCTCTCTCTCTGTCGCGCTCTCTCTCTCTCTGTCGCGCTCTCTCTCTCTGTCTCTGTCTCTCTCTCTCTGTCGCGCTCTCTCTCTCTCTGTCGCGCTCTCTCTCTGTCGCTCTCTCTCTCTCTCTGTCGCGCTCTCTCTCTCTCTGTCGCGCTCTCTCTCTGTCGTGCTCTCTCTCTCTCTGTCGCGCTCTCTCTCTCTCTGTCGCGCTCTCTCTCTGTCGCGCTCTCTCTCTGTCGCTCTCTCTCTCTCTGTCTCTCTCTCTCTGTCGCGCTCTCTCTCTCTCTCTCTGTCTCTCTCTCTCTGTCGCGCTCTCTCTCTCTCTGTCTCTCTCTCTCTGTCGCGCTCTCTCTCTCTGTCGCGCTCTCTGTCACTCTCTCTCTGTCTCTCTCTCTCTGTCGCGCTCTCTCTCTGTCTCTGTCTCTCTCTCTCTTTCGCGCTCTCTCTCTCTCTCTCTGTCGCGCTCTCTCTCTCTCTGTCGCACTCTCTCTCTCTGTCGCTCTCGCTCTCTGTCGCGCTCTCTCTCTCTGTCGCTCTCTCTCTCGCTCTGTCGCGCTCTCTCTCTCTCTGTCTCTGTCTCTCTCTCTCTGTCGCGCTCTCTCTCTCTGTCTCTGTCTCTCTCTCTCTGTCGCGCTCTCTCTCTCTGTCGCGCTCTCTCTCTCTGTCGCGCGCTCTCTCTCTCTGTCGCGCTCTCTCTATCTCTCTGTCACGCTCTCTCTCTCTCTCTGTCGCTCTGTCTCTCTCTGTCGCTCTCCCTCTCTCTGTCGCGCTCTCTCTATCTCTCTGTCGCGCTCTCTCTCTCTGTCGCGCTCTCTCTCTCTGTCGCACTGTCTCTCTCTGTCGCTCTCTCTCTCTGTCGCGCTCTCTCTATCTCTCTCTCGCGCTCTCTGTCGCGCTCTCGCTCTCTCTGTCTCTCTCTCTCTGTCGCGCTCTCTCTCACTCTTTGTCGCTCTCTCTCTCTCTGTCGCGCTCTCTCTATCTCTGTCACGCTCTCTCTCTCTCTCTGTTGCGCTCTCTCTCTCTGTCGCGCGCTCTCTCTCTCTGTCGCGCGCTCTCTCTCTCTGTCGCGCTCTCTCTCTCTCTGTCGCGCTCTCTCTCTCTCTGTCGCTCTCTCTCTCTGTCGCACTCTCCCTCTCTCGCGCTCTCTCTGTCGCTCTCTCTCTCTGTTGCGCTCTCTCTGTCGCTCTCTCTCTCTGTCGCGCTCTCTCTCTCGCGCTCTCTCTGTCGCTCTCTCTCTCTGTCGCGCTCTCTCTCTCTCTCTCTCTGTCGCGCTCTCTCTCTCTGTCGCGCTCTCTCTCTCTGTCGCTCTCTCTTTCTCTGTCGCGCTCTCTCTCTCTGTCGCGCTCTCTCTCTCTGTCGCGCTCTCTCTCTCTGTCTCTCTCACTCTGTCGCGCTCTCTCTCTGTCGCGCTCTCCCTCTCTCGCGCTCTCTCTGTCGCTCTCTCTCTCTGTTGCGCTCTCTCTGTCGCTCTCTCTCTCTGTCGCGCTCTCTCTCTCTCGCGCTCTCTCTGTCGCTCTCTCTCTCTGTCGCGCTCTCTCTCTCTGTCTCTCTCTCTCTCTGTCGCGCTCTCTCTCTCTGTCGCTCTCTCTCTCTCTGTCGCGCTCTCTCTCTCTGTCGCGCTCTCTCTCTCTGTCGCGCTCTCTCTAATGTCGCGCTCTCTCTGTCGCGCTCTCTCTAATGTCGCACTCTCTCGCTCTCTCTGTCGCTCGCTCTCTCTCTGTCGCGCTCTCTCTCTCTCTTCTCTCTCGCTCTGTCGCCCTCTCTCTCTCTGTCGCGCTCTCTCTCTCTGTCGCGCTCTCTCTCTCTGTCGCCCTCTCTCTCTCTGTCGCCCTCTCTCTCTCTGTCGCTCTCTCTCTGTCTCTCTCTCTCTCTCTCTCTGTCGCCCTCTCTCTCCCTGTCGCCCTCTCTCTGTCTCTCTCTCTCTCTCTCTCTCTCTCTGTCGCCCTCTCTCTCTCTCTCTGTCGCCCTCTCTCTCTCTCTCTGTCGCCCTCTCTCTCTCTCTCTCTGTCGCCCTCTCTCTCTCTCTCTGTCACCCTCTCCCTCTTTATCGCTCTCTCTCTCTCTGTCGGCCTCTCTCTGTCGCCCTCTCTCTCTCTGTCGCCCTCTCTCTCTCTGTCGCCCTCTCTCTCTCTGTCGCCCTCTCTCTCTCTCTCTGTCGCCCTATCTCTCTGTCGCGCTTTCTCTCTCTGTCGCCCTCTCTCTGTCACTCTCTGTCTCACTCTCTTTCGCGCTCTCTCTCTCTGTCGTGCTCTCTCTCTCTGTCGCGCTCTCTCTCTCTCACGCTCTCTCTCTCGCGCTCTCTCTCTCGCGCTCTCTCTCGCGGTCTCTCTCTCGCGGTCTCTCTCGCGCGCGCTCTCTCTCGCGCTCTCTCGCGCTCTCTCTCGCGCTCTCTAGCGCTCTCTCTCTAGCGCTCTCTCTCTCTGTCGTGCTCGCTCTCTCGCTCTCTCTGTCTCTCTCGCGCTCTCTCTCTCTCGCGCGCTCTGTCGCGATCTCTCTCTCGCTCTCTCTCTCTCTGTCACTCTCTCTCATTCACGCTCTCTCTCTGTCGCTCTATCTCTCTGTCGCTCTCTCTCTCTGTCACGCTCTCTCTCTGTTGCGCTCTCTCTCTCTGTCGCGCTCCATCTCTCTGTCGCGCTCCCTCTCTCTGTCGCGCTCTCCCTTTCTCAGTCGCGCGCACTCTCTCTCTGTCGCGCTCTCTCTCTCTGTCACGCTCTCTCTCTCTGTCGCTCGCTCTCTCTCTGTCGCCCTCTCTCTGTCTTTCTGTTGCTCTCTCACTCTCTGTCGTACTCTCTCTCTGTCGCCCTCTCTCTGTCACTCTGTCTCTCTCTCTGTCTCTCTCTCTCTCTGTCTGTCTCTCTCAATCTGTCTCTCTCTCTCTGTCCCGCTCTCTCACTGTCGCGCGCTCTCTCTCTCTCTCTCTCTTTCGCTCTCTCTGTCGCCCTCTCTCTCTCTGTCGCGCTCTCTCTCTCACGCTCTCTCTCTCGCTCGCGCTCTCTCTCTATCGTGCTCTCTCTCTCTCGCGCTCTCTCTCTCTGTCGCTCTCTTTCTCTGTCACTCTCTCTCTCTCTGTCGCGCTCTCTCTCTCTCTCTGTCGCGCTCTCTCTCTCTGTCGCGCTCTCTCTCTGTCGCGCTCTCTCTCTCTGTCACGCTCTCTCTCTCTGTCGCGCTCTCGCTCTCTGTCGCTCTCTCTCTCTGTCACGCTCTCTCTCTCTGTCACGCTCTCTCTCTCTGTCACGCTCTCTCAGTCGCGCTCTCTCTCTCTCTGTCGCGCTCTCTCTGTCGTACTCTCTCTCTGTCGCCCTCTCTCTGTCACTCTCTCTCTCTCTCTGTCACTCTCTCTCTCTCTCTGTCTGTCTCTCTCAATCTGTCTCTCTCTCTCTGTCCCGCTCTCTCACTGTCGCGCGCTCTCTCTCTCTCTCTCTCTTTCGCTCTCTCTGTCGCCCTCTCTCTCTCTGTCGCGCTCTCTCTCTCTCTGTCGCGCTCTCTCTCTCTGTCGCGCTCTCTCTCTGTCGCGCTCTCTCTCTCTGTCGCGCTCTCTCTCTCTCGGTCTCTCTGTCTCTCCCTCTCTCTCTGTCGCGCTCTCTCTGTCGCGCTCTCTCTCTCTCTCTCATGCTCTCTCTCTCTGTCGCGCTCTCTCTCATGCTCTCTCTCTCTCTGTCGCGCTCTCTCTCATGCTCTCTCTCTCTCTCGTGCTCTCTCTGTCGCGCTCTTTCCCTCTCTGTCGCTCTCTCTCTCTCTGTCGCGCTCTCTCTCTCTCTCTGTCGCGCTCTCTCTCTCTCTGTCGCGCTCTCTCTCTTTCTGTCGCGCTCTCTATCTCTCTGTCACGCTCTCTCTATCTCTCTCTCTCTGTCGCGCTCTCTATCTCTCTGTCACGCTCTCTCTGTCGCGCTCTCTCTCTGTCACTCTCTCTCTGTCGCGCTCTCTCTCTCTGTCGCGCTCTCTATCTCTCTGTCACGCTCTCTCTGTCGCGCTCTCTCTCTCTGTCGCGCTCTCTCTCTCTCTGTCGCGCTCTCTCTCTCTCTGTCGCGCTCTCTCTCTCTGTCGCGCTCTCTCTCTCTGTCGCGCTCTCTCTCTCTTTTGTGCTCTCTCTCTGTCGCGCTCTCTCGCTCTCTTTCGCCCTCTCTCTCTCTCTCTGTCGCCCTCTCTCTCTCTCTCTGTCACCCTCTCCCTCTTTATCGCTCTCTCTCTCTCTGTCGGTCTCTCTCTGTCGCCCTCTCTCTCTCTGTCGCCCTCTCTCTCTCTGTCGCCCTCTCTCTCTCTGTCGCCCTCTCTCTCTCTCTCTGTCGCCCTATCTCTCTGTCGCGCTTTCTCTCTCTGTCGCCCGCTCTCTGTCACTCTCTGTCTCACTCTCTTTCGCGCTCTCTCTCTCTGTCGTGCTCTCTCTCTCTGTTGCGCTCTCTCTCTCTCACGCTCTCTCTCTCTCGCGCTCTCTCTCGCGGTCTCTCTCTCACGCTCTCTCTCTCTCGCGCTCTCTCTCTCGCGCTCTCTCTCGCGGTCTCTCTCTCGCGGTCTCTCTCTCGCGCGCGCTCTCTCGCGCTCTCTCGCGCTCTCTCTCTCGCGCTCTCTAGCGCTCTCTCTCTAGCGCTCTCTCTCTCTCTGTCGTGCTCTCTCTCTCGCTCTCTCTGTCTCTCTCGCGCTCTCTCTCTCTCGCGCGCTCTGTCGCGATCTCTCTCTCGCTCTCTCTCTCTCTGTCACTCTCTCTCATTCGCGCTCTCTCTCTGTCGCTCTCTCTCTCTGTCGCTCTCTCTCTCTGTCACGCTCTCTCTCTGTTGCGCTCTCTCTCTGTCGCGCTCCATCTCTCTGTCGCGCTCCATCTCTCTGTCGCGCTCCCTCTCTCTGTCGCGCTCTCCCTTTCTCAGTCGCGCGCACTCTCTTTCTGTCGCGCTCTTTCTCTGTCGCTCTCTCTCTGTCGCGCTCTCTCTCTCTCTCGCGCTCCCTCTCTCTGTCGCGCTCTCCCTTTCTCAGTCGCGCGCACTCTCTCTCTGTCGCGCTCTCTCTCTCTGTCACGCTCTCTCTCTCTGTCGCTCGCTCTCTCTCTGTCGCCCTCTCTCTGTCTTTCTGTTGCTCTCTCACTCTCTGTCGTACTCTCTCTCTGTCGCCCTCTCTCTGTCACTCTCTCTCTCTCTCTGTCACTCTCTCTCTCTGTCTGACTCTCTCAATCTGTCTCTCTCTCTCTGTCCCGCTCTCTCACTGTCGCGCGCTCTCTCTCTCTCTCTCTCTTTCACTCTCTCTGTCGCCCTCTCTCTCTCTGTCGCGCTCTCTCTCTCGCTCGCGCTCTCTCTCTATCGCGCTCTCTCTCTCTCGCGCTCTCTCTCTCTGTCGCTCTCTTTCTCTGTCACTCTCTCTCTCTCTGTCGCGCTCTCTCTCTCTCTGTCACGCTCTCTCTGTCGCGCTCTCTCTCTCTGTCGCGCTCTCTCTCTGTCGCGCTCTCTCTCTCTGTCACGCTCTCTCTCTCTGTCGCGCTCTCGCTCTCTGTCGCGCTCTCTCTCTCTGTCACGCTCTCTCTCTCTGTCACGCTCTCTCAGTCGAGCTCTCTCTCTGTCGCGCTCTCTCTCTCTCTGTCGTGCTCTCTCTCTCTGTCGCGCTCTCTCTCTCTGTCGCGCTCTCTCTCTGTCGTGCTCTCTCTCTCTCTGTCTCTCTCACTCTCTCGCGCTCTCTCTCTGTCTCGCTCTCTCTCAGTCGCGCTCTCTCTCTCTGTCGCGCTCTCTCTCTCTGTCACGCTCTCTCTCTCGCGCTCTCTCGCTCTCTCGCTCTCTTTCTCTGTCACTCTCTCTCACTCTGTCGCGCTCTCTCTCTCTGTCTCTCTGTCTCTCTCTCTCTCTGTCTGTCTATCTCAATCTGTCTCTCTCTCTCTCTCTCTGTCTCTCTCTCTCACTGTCGCGCTCTCTCTCTCTCTGTCTCTCTCTCGCGCTCTCTCTCTCTCTGTCGCGCTCTCTCTCTCTCTGTCGCGCTCTCTCTCTCTCTGTCGCGCTCTCTCTCTCTGTCGCGCTCTCTCTCTCTGTCGCACTCTCTCTCTGTCGCGCTCTCTCTCTCTCTGTCGCACTCTCTCTCTCTGTCGCGCTCTCTCTCTCTGTCGCGCTCTCTCTCTGTTGCGCTCTCTCTCTCTGTCTCTCTCTCTCTCGCTCTCTCTGTCTCTCCCTCTCTCTCTGTCGCGCTCTCTCTGTCGCGCTCTCTCTCGCGCTCTCTCTCTCTCTCTCATGCTCTCTCTCTCTCTGTCGCGCTCTCTCTCATGCTCTCTCTCTCTCTCGTGCTCTCTCTGTCGCGCTCTCTCCCTCTCTGTCGCTCTCTCTCTCTCTGTTGCGCTCTCTCTCTCTCTCTGTCGCTCTCTCTCTCTCTCTGTCGCGCTCTCTCTCTCTCTGTCGCGCTCTCTATCTCTCTGTCACGCTCTCTCTATCTCTCTCTCTCTGTCGCGCTCTCTATCTCTCTGTCACGCTCTCTCTGTCGCGCTCTCTCTCTGTCGCTCTCTCTCTGTCGCACTCTCTCTCTCTGTCGCGCTCTCTATCTCTCTGTCACGCTCTCTCTGTCGCGCTCTCTCTCTGTCGCTCTCTCTGTCGCGCTCTCTCTCTCTGTCGCGCTCTCTCTCTCTCTGTCGCGCTCTCTCACTCTCTGTCGCGCTCTCTCTCTCTGTCGCGCTCTCTCTCTCTCTGTCGCGCTCTCTCTCTCTGTCGTGCTCTCTCTCTGTCGCGCTCTCTCTCTCTCTGTCGTGCTCTCTCTCTGTCGCGCTCTCTCTCTCTCTGTCGCGCTCTCTCTCTGTCGCTCTCTCTCTCTCTCTCTGTCTCTCTCTCTCTCTCTGTCGTGCTCTCTCTCGGTCGCTCTCTCTCTCTCTCTCTGTCTCTCTCTCTCTGTCGCGCTCTCTCTCTCTGTCGCACTCTCTCTCTCTCTGTCGCGCTCTCTCTCTCTGTCGCGCTCTCTCTCTGTTGCTCTCTCTCTCTCTCTGTCGCGCTCTCTCTCTCTGTCGCGCTCTCTCTCTCTCTCTGTCGCGCTCTCTCTCTCTGTCGCGCTCTCTCTCTCTGTCTCTCTCTCTCTGTCGCTCTGTCTCTCTCTCTGTCGCTCTCTCTCTCTCTCTCTGTCGTGCGCTCTTTCTGTCGTGCTCTCTCTCTGTCGCGCTCTCTCTCTCTCTGTCTGTCTCTCTCTGTCGCGCTCTCTCTCTCTCTGTCGCGCTCTCTCTCTCTGTTGCGCTCTCTCTCTCTCTCTGTCGCGCTCTCTTTCTGTCGCGCTCTCTCTCTCTGTCTCTCTCTCTCTGTCGCTCTGTCTCTCTCTCTGTCGCTCTCTCTCTCTCTCTCTGTCGTGCGCTCTTTCTGTCGTGCTCTCTCTCTGTCGCGCTCTCTCTCTCTCTGTCTGTCTCTCTCTGTCGCGCTCTCTCTCTCTCTGTCGCGCTCTCTCTCTCTGTCGCGCTCTCTCTCTCTGTCTCTCTCTCTCTGTCGCTCTCTCTCTCTCTGTCTCTCTCTCTGTCGCTCTCTCTCTCTCTCTCTGTCGTGCGCTCTTTCTGTCGTGCTCTCTCTCTGTCGCGCTCTCTCTCTCTCTGTCTGTCTCTCTCTGTCGCGCTCTCTCTCTCTCTGTCGCGCTCTCTCTCTGTCGCGCTCTCTCTCTCTCTGTCGCGCTCTCTCTCTCTCTCTGTCGCTCTCTCTCTCTCTGTCGCGCGCTCTCTCTGTCGCGCTCTCTCTCTCTGTCGTGCTCTCTCTCTCTGCCGTGCTCTCTCTCTCTCTCTGTCGCCCTATCTCTCTGTCGCGCTTTCTCTCTCTGTCGCCCTCTCTCTGTCACTCTCTGTCTCACTCTCTTTCGCGCTCTCTCTCTCTGTCGTGCTCTCTCTCTCTGTCGCGCTCTCTCTCTCTCACGCTCTCTCTCTCGCGCTCTCTCTCTCGCGCTCTCTCTCGCGGTCTCTCTCTCGCGGTCTCTCTCGCGCGCGCTCTCTCTCGCGCTCTCTCGCGCTCTCTCTCGCGCTCTCTAGCGCTCTCTCTCTAGCGCTCTCTCTCTGTCGTGCTCGCTCTCTCGCTCTCTCTGTCTCTCTCGCGCTCTCTCTCTCTCGCGCGCTCTGTCGCGATCTCTCTCTCGCTCTCTCTCTCTCTGTCACTCTCTCTCATTCACGCTCTCTCTCTGTCGCTCTATCTCTCTGTCGCTCTCTCTCTCTGTCACGCTCTCTCTCTGTTGCGCTCTCTCTCTCTGTCGCGCTCCATCTCTCTGTCGCGCTCCCTCTCTCTGTCGCGCTCTCCCTTTCTCAGTCGCGCGCACTCTCTCTCTGTCGCGCTCTCTCTCTCTGTCACGCTCTCTCTCTCTGTCGCTCGCTCTCTCTCTGTCGCCCTCTCTCTGTCTTTCTGTTGCTCTCTCACTCTCTGTCGTACTCTCTCTCTGTCGCCCTCTCTCTGTCACTCTGTCTCTCTCTCTGTCTCTCTCTCTCTCTGTCTGTCTCTCTCAATCTGTCTCTCTCTCTCTGTCCCGCTCTCTCACTGTCGCGCGCTCTCTCTCTCTCTCTCTCTTTCGCTCTCTCTGTCGCCCTCTCTCTCTCTGTCGCGCTCTCTCTCTCACGCTCTCTCTCTCGCTCGCGCTCTCTCTCTATCGTGCTCTCTCTCTCTCGCGCTCTCTCTCTCTGTCGCTCTCTTTCTCTGTCACTCTCTCTCTCTCTGTCGCGCTCTCTCTCTCTCTCTGTCGCGCTCTCTCTCTCTGTCGCGCTCTCTCTCTGTCGCGCTCTCTCTCTCTGTCACGCTCTCTCTCTCTGTCGCGCTCTCGCTCTCTGTCGCTCTCTCTCTCTGTCACGCTCTCTCTCTCTGTCACGCTCTCTCTCTCTGTCACGCTCTCTCAGTCGCGCTCTCTCTCTCTCTGTCGCGCTCTCTCTGTCGTACTCTCTCTCTGTCGCCCTCTCTCTGTCACTCTCTCTCTCTCTCTGTCACTCTCTCTCTCTCTCTGTCTGTCTCTCTCAATCTGTCTCTCTCTCTCTGTCCCGCTCTCTCACTGTCGCGCGCTCTCTCTCTCTCTCTCTCTTTCGCTCTCTCTGTCGCCCTCTCTCTCTCTGTCGCGCTCTCTCTCTCTCTGTCGCGCTCTCTCTCTCTGTCGCGCTCTCTCTCTGTCGCGCTCTCTCTCTCTGTCGCGCTCTCTCTCTCTCGGTCTCTCTGTCTCTCCCTCTCTCTCTGTCGCGCTCTCTCTGTCGCGCTCTCTCTCTCTCTCTCATGCTCTCTCTCTCTGTCGCGCTCTCTCTCATGCTCTCTCTCTCTCTGTCGCGCTCTCTCTCATGCTCTCTCTCTCTCTCGTGCTCTCTCTGTCGCGCTCTTTCCCTCTCTGTCGCTCTCTCTCTCTCTGTCGCGCTCTCTCTCTCTCTCTGTCGCGCTCTCTCTCTCTCTGTCGCGCTCTCTCTCTTTCTGTCGCGCTCTCTATCTCTCTGTCACGCTCTCTCTATCTCTCTCTCTCTGTCGCGCTCTCTATCTCTCTGTCACGCTCTCTCTGTCGCGCTCTCTCTCTGTCACTCTCTCTCTGTCGCGCTCTCTCTCTCTGTCGCGCTCTCTATCTCTCTGTCACGCTCTCTCTGTCGCGCTCTCTCTCTCTCTCTGTCGCGCTCTCTCTCTCTCTGTCGCGCTCTCTCTCTCTGTCGCGCTCTCTCTCTCTGTCGCGCTCTCTCTCTCTGTCGCGCTCTCTCTCTCTTTTGTGCTCTCTCTCTGTCGCGCTCTCTCGCTCTCTTTCGCCCTCTCTCTCTCTCTCTGTCGCCCTCTCTCTCTCTCTCTCTCTGTCGCCCTCTCTCTCTCTCTCTGTCACCCTCTCCCTCTTTATCGCTCTCTCTCTCTCTGTCGGTCTCTCTCTGTCGCCCTCTCTCTCTCTGTCGCCCTCTCTCTCTCTGTCGCCCTCTCTCTCTCTGTCGCCCTCTCTCTCTCTCTCTGTCGCCCTATCTCTCTGTCGCGCTTTCTCTCTCTGTCGCCCGCTCTCTGTCACTCTCTGTCTCACTCTCTTTCGCGCTCTCTCTCTCTGTCGTGCTCTCTCTCTCTGTTGCGCTCTCTCTCTCTCACGCTCTCTCTCTCTCGCGCTCTCTCTCGCGGTCTCTCTCTCACGCTCTCTCTCTCTCGCGCTCTCTCTCTCGCGCTCTCTCTCGCGGTCTCTCTCTCGCGGTCTCTCTCTCGCGCGCGCTCTCTCGCGCTCTCTCGCGCTCTCTCTCTCGCGCTCTCTAGCGCTCTCTCTCTAGCGCTCTCTCTCTCTGTCGTGCTCTCTCTCTCGCTCTCTCTGTCTCTCTCGCGCTCTCTCTCTCTCGCGCGCTCTGTCGCGATCTCTCTCTCGCTCTCTCTCTCTCTGTCACTCTCTCTCATTCGCGCTCTCTCTCTGTCGCTCTCTCTCTCTGTCGCTCTCTCTCTCTGTCACGCTCTCTCTCTGTTGCGCTCTCTCTCTGTCGCGCTCCATCTCTCTGTCGCGCTCCATCTCTCTGTCGCGCTCCCTCTCTCTGTCGCGCTCTCCCTTTCTCAGTCGCGCGCACTCTCTTTCTGTCGCGCTCTTTCTCTGTCGCTCTCTCTCTGTCGCGCTCTCTCTCTCTCTCGCGCTCCCTCTCTCTGTCGCGCTCTCCCTTTCTCAGTCGCGCGCACTCTCTCTCTGTCGCGCTCTCTCTCTCTGTCACGCTCTCTCTCTCTGTCGCTCGCTCTCTCTCTGTCGCCCTCTCTCTGTCTTTCTGTTGCTCTCTCACTCTCTGTCGTACTCTCTCTCTGTCGCCCTCTCTCTGTCACTCTCTCTCTCTCTCTGTCACTCTCTCTCTCTGTCTGACTCTCTCAATCTGTCTCTCTCTCTCTGTCCCGCTCTCTCACTGTCGCGCGCTCTCTCTCTCTCTCTCTCTTTCACTCTCTCTGTCGCCCTCTCTCTCTCTGTCGCGCTCTCTCTCTCGCTCGCGCTCTCTCTCTATCGCGCTCTCTCTCTCTCGCGCTCTCTCTCTCTGTCGCTCTCTTTCTCTGTCACTCTCTCTCTCTCTGTCGCGCTCTCTCTCTCTCTGTCACGCTCTCTCTGTCGCGCTCTCTCTCTCTGTCGCGCTCTCTCTCTGTCGCGCTCTCTCTCTCTGTCACGCTCTCTCTCTCTGTCGCGCTCTCGCTCTCTGTCGCGCTCTCTCTCTCTGTCACGCTCTCTCTCTCTGTCACGCTCTCTCAGTCGAGCTCTCTCTCTGTCGCGCTCTCTCTCTCTCTGTCGTGCTCTCTCTCTCTGTCGCGCTCTCTCTCTCTGTCGCGCTCTCTCTCTGTCGTGCTCTCTCTCTCTCTGTCTCTCTCACTCTCTCGCGCTCTCTCTCTGTCTCGCTCTCTCTCAGTCGCGCTCTCTCTCTCTGTCGCGCTCTCTCTCTCTGTCACGCTCTCTCTCTCGCGCTCTCTCGCTCTCTCGCTCTCTTTCTCTGTCACTCTCTCTCACTCTGTCGCGCTCTCTCTCTCTGTCTCTCTGTCTCTCTCTCTCTCTGTCTGTCTATCTCAATCTGTCTCTCTCTCTCTCTCTCTGTCTCTCTCTCTCACTGTCGCGCTCTCTCTCTCTCTGTCTCTCTCTCGCGCTCTCTCTCTCTCTGTCGCGCTCTCTCTCTCTCTGTCGCGCTCTCTCTCTCTCTGTCGCGCTCTCTCTCTCTGTCGCGCTCTCTCTCTCTGTCGCACTCTCTCTCTGTCGCGCTCTCTCTCTCTCTGTCGCACTCTCTCTCTCTGTCGCGCTCTCTCTCTCTGTCGCGCTCTCTCTCTGTTGCGCTCTCTCTCTCTGTCTCTCTCTCTCTCGCTCTCTCTGTCTCTCCCTCTCTCTCTGTCGCGCTCTCTCTGTCGCGCTCTCTCTCGCGCTCTCTCTCTCTCTCTCATGCTCTCTCTCTCTCTGTCGCGCTCTCTCTCATGCTCTCTCTCTCTCTCGTGCTCTCTCTGTCGCGCTCTCTCCCTCTCTGTCGCTCTCTCTCTCTCTGTTGCGCTCTCTCTCTCTCTCTGTCGCTCTCTCTCTCTCTCTGTCGCGCTCTCTCTCTCTCTGTCGCGCTCTCTATCTCTCTGTCACGCTCTCTCTATCTCTCTCTCTCTGTCGCGCTCTCTATCTCTCTGTCACGCTCTCTCTGTCGCGCTCTCTCTCTGTCGCTCTCTCTCTGTCGCACTCTCTCTCTCTGTCGCGCTCTCTATCTCTCTGTCACGCTCTCTCTGTCGCGCTCTCTCTCTGTCGCTCTCTCTGTCGCGCTCTCTCTCTCTGTCGCGCTCTCTCTCTCTCTGTCGCGCTCTCTCACTCTCTGTCGCGCTCTCTCTCTCTGTCGCGCTCTCTCTCTCTCTGTCGCGCTCTCTCTCTCTGTCGTGCTCTCTCTCTGTCGCGCTCTCTCTCTCTCTGTCGTGCTCTCTCTCTGTCGCGCTCTCTCTCTCTCTGTCGCGCTCTCTCTCTGTCGCTCTCTCTCTCTCTCTCTGTCTCTCTCTCTCTCTCTGTCGTGCTCTCTCTCGGTCGCTCTCTCTCTCTCTCTCTGTCTCTCTCTCTCTGTCGCGCTCTCTCTCTCTGTCGCACTCTCTCTCTCTCTGTCGCGCTCTCTCTCTCTGTCGCGCTCTCTCTCTGTTGCTCTCTCTCTCTCTCTGTCGCGCTCTCTCTCTCTGTCGCGCTCTCTCTCTCTCTCTGTCGCGCTCTCTCTCTCTGTCGCGCTCTCTCTCTCTGTCTCTCTCTCTCTGTCGCTCTGTCTCTCTCTCTGTCGCTCTCTCTCTCTCTCTCTGTCGTGCGCTCTTTCTGTCGTGCTCTCTCTCTGTCGCGCTCTCTCTCTCTCTGTCTGTCTCTCTCTGTCGCGCTCTCTCTCTCTCTGTCGCGCTCTCTCTCTCTGTTGCGCTCTCTCTCTCTCTCTGTCGCGCTCTCTTTCTGTCGCGCTCTCTCTCTCTGTCTCTCTCTCTCTGTCGCTCTGTCTCTCTCTCTGTCGCTCTCTCTCTCTCTCTGTCGTGCGCTCTTTCTGTCGTGCTCTCTCTCTGTCGCGCTCTCTCTCTCTCTGTCTGTCTCTCTCTGTCGCGCTCTCTCTCTCTCTGTCGCGCTCTCTCTCTCTGTCGCGCTCTCTCTCTCTGTCTCTCTCTCTCTGTCGCTCTCTCTCTCTCTGTCTCTCTCTCTGTCGCTCTCTCTCTCTCTCTCTGTCGTGCGCTCTTTCTGTCGTGCTCTCTCTCTGTCGCGCTCTCTCTCTCTCTGTCTGTCTCTCTCTGTCGCGCTCTCTCTCTCTCTGTCGCGCTCTCTCTCTGTCGCGCTCTCTCTCTCTCTGTCGCGCTCTCTCTCTCTCTCTGTCGCTCTCTCTCTCTCTGTCGCGCGCTCTCTCTGTCGCGCTCTCTCTCTCTGTCGTGCTCTCTCTCTCTGCCGTGCTCTCTCTCTCTCTCTGTCGCGCTCTCTCTCTCTCTCTCTGTCGCGCTCTCTCTCTCTGTCGGGCTCTCTCTCTCTGTCGCGCTCTCTCTCTCTGTCGCTCTCTCTCTGTCGCACTCTCTCTCTCTCTGTCGCGCTCTCTCTCTCTGTCGCGCTCTCTCTCTCTGTTGCGCTCTCTCTCTCTGTCGCGCTCTCTCTCTGTCGCGCTCTCTCTCTCTCTGTCGCGCTCTCTATCTCTCTGTCACGCTCTCTCTCTCTGTCACGCTCTCTCTCTCTGTCGCTCTCTCTCTCTGTCGCGCTGTCTCTCACTGTCACGCTCTCTCTCTCTGTCGCTCTCTCTCTGTCGCTCTCTCTCTCTCTGTCGCGCTCTCTCTCTCTCTGTCGCGCTCTCTCTCTCTGTCGCTCTCTCTCTCTCTGTCGCGCTGTCTCTCTCTGTCGCGCTCTCTCTCTCTCTGTCGCGCTCTCTCTCTCTGTCGCGCTCTCTCTCTCTCTCTGTCTGTCGCTCTCTCTCTCTCTGTCGCGCTCTCTCTCTCTGTCGCGCTCTCTCTCTCTGTCTCTCTCTCTCTCGCGCTCTCTCTCTCTGTCGTGCTCTCTCTCTCTCTGTCGCGCTCTCTCTCTCTCTTTCTCTCTGTCGCGCTCTCTCTCTCTGTCGCTCTCTCTCTCTCTGTCGCGCTCTCTCTCTCTCTCTCTCTGTCGCTCTCTCTCTCTCTGTCTCTCTCTCTCTCTCTGTCTCTCTCTGTCGCGCTCTCTCTCTCTGACGCGCTGTCTTTCTCTCTCTGTCGCGCTCCCTCTCTCTCTGTCGCGCTGTCTCTCTCTCTCTCTCTGTCGCGCTCTCTCTCTCTCTGTCGCGCTGTCTCTCTCTCTCTCTCTCTGTCGCGCTCTCTCTCTCTCTCTCTGTCTCTCTGTCACACTCTCTCTCTCTCTCTCTGTCTCTCTCTCTCCCTCTGTCGCGCTCTCTCTCTCTCTGTCTCTCTCTCTCTCTCTGTCGCGCTCTCTCTCTCTCTGTCGCGCTCTCTCTCTCTCTCTGTCGCTCGCTCTCTGTCGCGCTCTCTGTCTCTCTGTCGCGCTGTCTCTCTCTCTCTGTCGCGCTCCCTCTCTCTCTGTCGCGCTGTCTCTCTCTCTCTCTCTGTCGCGCTCTCTCTCTCTCTGTCGCGCTGTCTCTCTCTCTCTCTCTCTCTGTCGCGCTCTCTCTCTCTCTGTCGCGTTCTCTCTCTCTCTCTCTGTCTCTCTCTCTCCCTCTGTCGCGCTCTCTCTCTCTGTCTCTCTCTCTCTCTGTCGAGCTCTCTCTCTCTCTGTCGCGCTCTCTCTCTCTCTGTCGCTCGCTCTCTGTCGCGCTCTCTCTCTCTCTCTCTCTCTCTGTCGCTCGCTCTCTTTCTGTCGCGCTCTCTCTCTCTCTTCTCTCTCTCTCTGTCGCTCTCTCTCTCTCTCTGTCGCGCTCTCTCTCTCTCTCTGTCGCCCTCTCTCTCTCTCTCTCTGTCACCCTCTCCCTCTTTATCGCTCTCTCTCTCTCTGTCGGCCTCTCTCTGTCGCCCTCTCTCTCTCTGTCGCCCTCTCTCTCTCTGTCGCCCTCTCTCTCTCTGTCGCCCTCTCTCTCTCTCTCTGTCGCCCTATCTCTCTGTCGCGCTTTCTCTCTCTGTCGCCCGCTCTCTGTCTCACTCTCTTTCGCGCTCTCTCTCTCTGTCGCGCTCTCTCTCTCTGTCGCGCTCTCTCTCTCTCACGCTCTCTCTCTCTCGCGCTCTCTCTCTCGCGCTCTCTCTCGCGGTCTCTCTCTCGCGGTCTCTCTCTCGCGCGCGCTCTCTCTCGCGCTCTCTCGCGCTCTCTCGCGCTCTCTAGCGCTCTCTCTCTAGCGCTCTCTCTCTCTGTCGTGCTCTCTCTCTCGCTCTCTCTGTCTCTCTCGCGCTCTCTCTCTCTCGCGCGCTCTGTCGCGATCTCTCTCTCGCTCTCTCTCTCTCTGTCACTCTCTCTCATTCGCGCTCTCTCTCTGTCGCTCTCTCTCTCTGTCGCTCTCTCTCTCTGTCACGCTCTCTCTCTGTTGCGCTCTCTCTCTGTCGCGCTCCATCTCTCTGTCGCGCTCCATCTCTCTGTCGCGCTCCCTCTCTCTGTTGCGCTCTCCCTTTCTCAGTCGCGCGCACTCTCTTTCTGTCGCGCTCTTTCTCTGTCGCTCTCTCTCTGTCGCGCTCTCTCTCTCTCTCGCGCTCCCTCTCTCTGTCGCGCTCTCCCTTTCTCAGTCGCGCGCACTCTCTCTCTGTCGCGCTCTCTCTCTCTGTCACGCTCTCTCTCTCTGTCGCTCGCTCTCTCTCTGTCGCCCTCTCTCTGTCTTTCTGTTGCTCTCTCACTCTCTGTCGTACTCTCTCTCTGTCGCCCTCTCTCTGTCACTCTCTCTCTCTCTGTCACTCTCTCTCTCTGTCTGTCTCTCTCAATCTGTCTCTCTCTCTCTGTCTCGCTCTCTCACTGTCGCGCGCTCTCTCTCTCTCTCTCTCTTTCGCTCTCTCTGTCGCTCTCTCTCTCTCTGTCGCGCTCTCTCTCTCTCTGTCGCGCTCTCTCTCTCTGTCGCTCTCTCTTCTCTGTCGCGCTGTCTCTCTCTGTCGCGCTCTCTCTCTCTCTGTCGCGCTCTCTCTCTCTCTCTCTGTCGCGCTCTCTCTCTCTCTCTGTCTCTCGCTCTCTCTCTCTCTGTCGCGCTCTCTCTCTCTGTCGCGCTCTCTCTCTCTGTCTCTCTCTCTCGCGCTCTCTCTCTCTGTCGTGCTCTCTCTCTCTCTGTCGCGCTCTCTCTCTCTTTCTCTCTGTCGCGCTCTCTCTCTCTGTCGCTCTCTCTCTCTCTGTCGCGCTCTCTCTCTCTCTCTCTGTCGCTCTCTCTCTCTCTGTCTCTCTCTCTCTCTCTGTCTCTCTCTGTCGCGCTCTCTCTCTCTGTCGCGCTGTCTTTCTCTCTCTGTCGCGCTCCCTCTCTCTCTGTCGCGCTGTCTCTCTCTCTCTCTCTGTCGCGCTCTCTCTCTCTCTGTCGCGCTGTCTCTCTCTCTCTCTCTCTGTCGCGCTCTCTCTCTCTCTCTGTCTCTCTGTCACGCTCTCTCTCTCTCTCTCTGTCTCTCTCTCTCCCTCTGTCGCGCTCTCTCTCTCTCTGTCTCTCTCTCTCTCTCTGTCGCGCTCTCTCTCTCTCTGTCGCGCTCTCTCTCTCTCTGTCGCTCGCTCTCTGTCGCGCTCTCTCTCTGTCACGCTGTCTCTCTCTCTGTCGCGCTCCCTCTCTCTCTGTCGCGCTGTCTCTCTCTCTCTCTCTGTCGCGCTCTCTCTCTCTCTGTCGCGCTGTCTCTCTCTCTCTCTCTCTGTCGCGCTCTCTCTCTCTCTGTCTCTCTGTCGCGTTCTCTCTCTCTCTGTCTCTCTCTCTCCCTCTGTCGCGCTCTCTCTCTCTCTGTCTCTCTCTCTCTGTCGCTCTGTCTCTCTCTCTGTCGCTCTCTCTCTCTCTCTCTGTCGTGCGCTCTTTCTGTCGTGCTCTCTCTCTGTCGCGCTCTCTCTCTCTCTGTCTGTCTCTCTCTGTCGCGCTCTTTCTCTCTCTGTCGCGCTCTCTCTCTCTGTCGCGCTCTCTCTCTCTGTCGCGCTCTCTCTCTCTCTCTGTCTCTCTCTCTCTCTGTCTCTCTCTCTCTCTCTCTCTGTCTCTCTCTCTCTGTCGCGCTCTCTCTCTCTGTCGCGCTCTCTCTCTCTGTCGCTCTCTCTCTCTCTGTCGCGCTCTCTCTCTCTCTGTCGCGCTCTCTCTCTCTGTCGCGCTCTCTCTCTCTGTCGCGCTCTCTCTCTCTCTCTGTCTCTCTCTCTCTCTCTGTCTCTCTCTCTCTGTCGCGCTCTCTCTCTGTCTCTCTCTCTCTGTCGCGCTCTCTCTCTGTCGCGCTCTCTCTCTCTCTGTCGCGCTCTCTCTCTGTCGCGCTCTCTCTCTCTGTCGCTCTCTCTCTCTCTGTCGCGCTATCTCTCTCTGTCGCGCTCTCTCTCTCTCTGTCGCGCTGTCTCTCTCTCTCTGTCGCGGTCACTCTCTCTCTGTCGCGCTCTCTCTCTGTCGCGCTCTCTCTCTCTCTGTCGCGCTCCCTCTCTCTCTGTCGCGCTCTCTCTCTCTCTCTCTCTCTGTCGCGCTCTCTCTCTCTCTCTCTGTCGCGCTGGCTCTCTCTCTCTCTGTCGCGCTCTCTCTCTCTCTGTCTCTCTCTCTGTCGCGCTCTCTCTCTCTCTCTCTCTCTCTGTCGTGCTGTCTCTCTCTCTCTCTGTCGCGCTCTCTCTCTCTCTCTGTCTCTCTCTCCCTCTGTCTCTCTCTCTCTCTCTCTGTCTCTCTCTCTCTCTCTCTCTCTGTCTCTCTCTCTCTCTCTCTGTCTCTCTCTCTCTCTCTCTCTGTCTCTCTCTCTCTCTCTCTCTGTCGCGCTCTCTCTCTCTCTGTCTCTCTCTCTCTGTCGCGCTCTCTCTCTCTCTGTCGCGCTGTCTCTCTCTCTCTCTGTCGCGCTCTCTCTCTCTCTCTCTCTGTCGCGCTCTCTCTCTCTCTGTCGCGCTCTCTCTCTCTCTCTGTCTCTCTCTCTGTCTCTCTCTCTCTCTCTGTCTCTCTCTCTCTCTGTCTCTCTCTCTGTCTCTCTCTCTCTCTCTCTGTCTCTCTCTCTCTCTCTGTCGCGCTCCCTCTCTCTCTGTCGCGCTGTCTCTCTCTCTCTCTGTCGCTCTCTCTCTCTCTGTCGCTCTCTCTCTCTCTGTCGCGCTCTCTCTCTCTCTCTCTGTCTCTCTCTCTCTGTCGCGCTCTCTCTCTCTCTGTCGCGCTCTCTCTCTCTCTGTCGCTCTCTCTCTCTGTCGCGCTCTCTCTCTCTCTCTGTCGCGCTCTCTCTCTGTCTCTCTCTCTCTGTCGCGCTCTCTCTCTGTCGCGCTCTCTCTCTCTCTGTCGCGCTCTCTCTCTCTCTGTCGCGCTGTCTCTCTCTCTCTCTGTCGCTCTCTCTCTCTCTGTCGCTCTCTCTCTCTCTGTCGCGCTCTCTCTCTCTCTGTCGCTCTCTCTCTGTCGCTCTCTCTCTCTCTGTCGCGCTATCTCTCTCTGTCGCGCTCTCTCTCTCTCTGTCGCGCTGTCTCTCTCTCTCTCTGTCGCGCTCACTCTCTCTCTGGCGCGCTCTCTCTCTCTGTCACGCTCTCTCTCTGTCGCGCTCTCTGTCACGCTCTCTCTCTGTCGCTCTCTCTCTCTGTGTCACGCTCTCTCTCTGTCGCTTTCTCTCTCTGTCGCGCTCTCTCTCTGTTGCTCTCTCTCTCTCTCTCTTTCTCTCTGTCGCGCTCTCTCTCTCTCTCTCTGTCGCTCTCTGTCTCTCTGTCGCATTCTCTCTCTCTCTCTGTCGCGCTTTCTCTCTCTCTCTCTCTGTCGCTCTCTCTCTCTGTTGCTCTCTCTCTCTGTCTCTCTCTCTCGCTCTCTCTCTCTCTCTGTCTCTCTCTCTCTCTGTCGCTCTCTCTCTCTTGCTCTGTGCAGGTTTATATTGTAGTGCAGCACACAACCTACTTATTTGCATAGCTCTGAGGTACTGGTTAGTTTTCTCTCATTAATTCTTATGTAATTGACTTAATAAAACACGTTGATCTAAATGCATCACTTCAGTTGCTTAAAATATGGGCGCTCAGATTGATTGCTATTTGTATCTTTCCTCACAGTTTGATCCACCCTGCAATAGCCGACACACTCGGGATTCAGACAGGCAGGCAGCAGACTGCACTATTTTATGAGCAAGGGACCAAAATGGCATCAATTAATAACCAAAGCATGTCATTGGCCCACCACATTGTAGCATCGCCATTATAATCAGTTAGGTGACTGAAAATGGATTGCTTTTATTGTCAATTCTTTCCCTTTCTCTGGAAGGTGTCGATCCTTGCTGGGTATCAAGAAAGATAGAAACAATTGCATTTATGTAGCGCCTTTCACAACCTCAATGAAGTACTGTTGTAATGTGGGAAACGCAGCAGCCAATTTGTGCACAGCAAGCTCCCACAAACAGCAATGTGATAATGACCAGATAATCTGTTTTAGTGATGTTGATTGAGGGATAAATATTGGCCCAGGACACCGGGGAGAACTCCCCTGCTCTTCTTCGAAATAGTGGCCGTGGGATCTTTTACATCCACCCAAGGGAGCAGTTGGCCTTGGTTTAACGTCTCATCCGAATGACGGCACCTCTGACAGTGCGGCACTCCCTCAGCACTGCACTGGAGTGTCAGAGCTCACATCTCCAGAGCAGGACTATGAACCCACAACCTTCTGACTGAGAGGCAAGAGTGCTGCCCACTGAGCCACAGCTAACTCTTTCCATACCCCTCCCCTTAACCTCCCCTTAACCTCCCCTGGTCCGTTGTGTAGATGTGGAGTTTAGTGTTATGTACTGTAAAAGGAGGGCCATAGAGAAGATGGGTTCCAACACCATTTCAACACTTTTGGAGTACAGCAAGTGACTGTGTGACCCTTACTGTGGAAACGGGCTTTTCTGTGACTGCAACGTTTTGTTGGGAAACAGTGAAAAATATCTCGTAGTCAAAACACTGGAGCCATTTCCAAAAGTGATTTTTTTTTGGGTATCCTCCAGCCCTAAGGGCAGTGAGCAGGGATGGTGTTGGCACTCCACACTGAGGGCAGTGTGTCCATGAGCCTGTGCGTTGCAGGAACCATCCCAGTCCGCTCCGAGCAGAAAACTTCCAACAAAGGACAAAGTCTGTACCTCAAGTCTAGTCATTATTTTCGATGCTTCCAAACATAAAGAAAAATCAAGCAGGAGAAAAGGCCTTTCGGCCCATCAGGCACATCCTTCTGGTAGTCCAACTCACTTAATCTGGTATCCAATTGTATCTTGAACCGACTGCCCCTCCCTGAATTGTCTTTGGCATCACTACCTTACCTGACAGATTATTTCAAATCAACCTTGTGAGGAAAGATATTTTTTTCAAACATCTGTTCTAAATTGACTTTTTATTCAGTTAAATGAATGTCCTCATGTTCAACTAGCCTGCCTTTGAGGTATATTCTATCTTCACCTTGTCCGTGCACCATTTGATACTTTGCCTCAGTGAGGTTCCTCGCCTTCTCTCGTGACTGTAGAGCATAAGCTTCTCTCGTCTTTCCTACATTACAACAGTGACTACACTTCAAAAGTACTTCATTGGCTGTGAAGCGCTTTGGGACGTCCTGAGGTCGTGAAAGGTGCTATAGAAATGCAAGTCTGTCTTTCTTTTCATCGCTCATCCCCCTTTTCACTTCGGATCATTCTTATTCCTCTTCT
Organism: Squalus acanthias; assembly: GCA_030390025.1. Taxonomy (NCBI): domain Eukaryota; kingdom Metazoa; phylum Chordata; class Chondrichthyes; order Squaliformes; family Squalidae; genus Squalus; species Squalus acanthias. Next base: position 321,861 of record JASTWF010000309.1, read on the forward strand.
CTACACCCTCTTCCATGGTGCGTCCCTTTTAAACATCAGCTTCGCTCGGTTACCTGGATGACGGAAGGTTGTGGGTTCAAGCCCCACTCCGAGACTTGAGCTAATGACTTAGGCTGTCACTCCGGTGTAGTATTGAGGCATAGGGTTGACGACTCTGGTTGCACGTATTCCAGGAGGTTTTATCACGTGACCTGCCGCCACAACACCGCCCGCCATTGGACATCTGACGCATCCATCCTCGCGGCGCAATTGGATCATTCTTGACTTTTGAATAGCGGCCAGTCAAACAGCATTTTTTCCTCATCTCCAACATAACTGATAAACGGAAAGCCCCAGTGAATTTTTCTCCCAATGTTGCGCGCAGCAGTGAAGATTAATATTGAACTCCCGCAGACTCCAGGGCAACCCTACATTTCCACAGCTGCTGCCGCCCTTCAGATGAGACGCTAAACAGAACGAATGAACAAAGTTGCATTTCTACAGTGTCTTTCACAACCTCAGGACGTCCCAAAGCGTTTTACAGCCACCGAAGTACTTTTAAAGTGTAGTCACTGTCGTAAGATAGGAAACGTGGCAGCCGATTTGCGCACAGCAAGATCCCACAAGCAGCACTGTGATGTTGGCTGAGGGATATCTATTGGCCAGGACACCAGGGAGAACTCCTCTGCTCTCCTTCGAAATAGTGCCCTGGGATCTTTTACGTCCACCCGAGAGGGAAGACTGGGCCTCAGTTTAAACTCTCATCTGAAAGATGGCACCCTCCGACAGTGCAGCACTCCCTCAGTACTGCACTGGGAGCGTCAGCCAGGATTTTGTGCTCAACTCTCTAGGGTGAGACTTCAAACCCACAACCTCTCTGACTCAGAGGTGAGGGTGCTACCCACTGAGCCACAGCAGAGGTCCCAGCTGCCTATTCCTATGGTGCAGGTGAATATTGAAGATCCCATCGCACTATTGAAGGAATAGGAGGAATTTCTCTCAGTGTCTTGCCCACAATTACTCCCTCAGTCAACACCACGAAAAGCAGGCTAAGCGGTTATTCATCTCCTTGCTCTTTGTGAGATCTTGCTGTGCACAAAATGGCTGCCAAATGTGCACGCGGTCCTTCCAAGTGTGGTGCGACAAATGTGTTTTTCAGCCTTTCATCTTTTCAAAAATCGGAGATTCATCCCTGTAATAGTAATAATGCACTTTTAAATCACCATTTTGCCATCGTTCCATTACCAGGAATTAATTTGCAGTGCTCTCTTCTGAATTCTGATGTCATTGACCAACATGGGCATTTTGCATCGAAATGGTTTTGTTGCGGATAGCATGGGGCCGTAAAATGCTTTTAAGACGTTTAATGAGTCCTTATTTCCCATCATTTCCAGTGCTTTATTGGACTTCTCCATTACGTTCCTGTAAAGCAAAAGGCTATTACATTTGTGTCATCCTTTTTACATTGAACCACTGTGATGAAAGCTCAGAAATTAAGCCTCTTCCATTATTTTATTTTCTCTTTTTCTTTTGTTTGTCCTCCCCATTTAACATGATGCAGCTGCTTGGAAGAGCAATGAAGGGGTTGAACTTTGCCAAGTCAGTTTTCTCTCTTTCAGGCACTGTCTAATCTGTGTATTCCCAGCATTTTCTCTTTTGATTTCAGATTCCCAGTTGTACCCATTTTCTTTGTATCTCCAAGTTATTTTCTGGGTTTTTTTTTAGTACCTTCACTCTCACCATGGTCAGCTCTGCTCCAGTGCATGGGAGGCTGTGTAAAATCTTTATTGATAAACCCTAGAGATTGAAAGAGTGACTTATAGTTAAGTTGCGCCAACTGCAGTGAACGGCTTTGAACGGCTGTTAAAGACGTCGGCGGCCATTTTGCGCACAAACAGGAAGGAGGCGAATGCCCAGTGAATCAGTTTTTGGGGGTGTTGGGCGAGGGAGGAATCTTGGCCCAGGACACCGGGAAAACCCCTGACTCTTCCTCAAGTAGCACCATGGGATCTTCAGCATCCCTCTGAGCCATGGGTACAGGCAGCCGGGGCCTCGGTTTAATGCCGCATCGAAAGGGACGGCACTTCCGACAGTGCAGCACCCCCTCAACACTGCTCTGGCGGGTCAGTCGAGATGACGTACTCAAGTCCTGGAGTGGGGCTTAAACCTACGGCCTTCTGACGCAGGGACGGGTGCGGCCAAATGAGCCAAGCTGACACTCTCGTGTGCTTGTTCGCATCTGACGCTAAAAGCTGCGAATGGATGCTTGATTCTGACTGTTCCCTCTGCCATTCTTTCAATTTTGCACCTTCCTCCCTTATTTTATTCACATTGATGATAGAAGCAGGAGTAGGCCTGCTCCGCCATTCGATGAGATCATGGCTGATCATCCAAACTCAGTACCCTGTCCCTGCCTTCTCCCCATATCCCTTTAGCCTTAAGAAATATATCTAACTCATTCTTGAATATATTTAATGACTTGGCCTCAACTACCTTCTGTGGTAGAGAATTCCACAGGTTCACCACTCTCTGGGTGAAGAAATTCCTCCTCATTTCTGTCCTAAATGGCTTACCCCTTATCCTTAGATTATGACCCCTGGTTCTGGACTCTCCGACCATCAGGAACATTCTTCCTGCATCTAGTTTGTCCAGACCTGTCACAATTTTATATGTTTCGATGAGATCCCCTCTCATTCAGAATCACAGAATCCCCACAGTGCAGATAGAGGCCATTTCAGCCCATCGAGCCTGCACCGACACATATCCCACCCTATCCCCGTAACCCCATGTATTTAATCCCCCTAACACTAAGGGTCAATTTATCATAGCCAAATCAACCTAACCCGCACATCTTTGGACTGTGGGAGGAAACCGGAGCACCCGGAGGAAACCCACGCAGACACGGGGAGAATGTGCAAACTCCACACAGACAGTCAGCCGAGGCCGGATTCGAACCCGGGTCCCTGGCGCTGTGAGGCAACAGTGCTAACCACTACGCCACCGTGTTGCCTATGTCTTCTATACTCCAGCGAGTATAAGCCCAATCGACCCAATCTCTCCTCATATGTCATTCCTGCCATCCCAGGTATCAGCCTTGTGAATCTTCGCTGAACTCCTTCCATGGCAAGAACATCCATCCTCACATTTGGGTTCCAGTTACACCCTCCAGCCCCTCACCCAAGGGGCCACTCTTTTGTGCGGGAGCCGAGATGGGAAGCAGTTGCAAAGCTGTTCGACCGTGAGTGGCACCACTGACCCCAATCCTATCTCCGCCGGGGACCGTCCTGAATATGGTGCGATGCAGTCCCACGTTGAGCAGCAAACGTCCCATCAGGCGGGCTTAGTGCATGCTTAGTCCACTGGCAGGGGAAGCGGTGAAGGGGAAAAGGTGAGGGGCCACTGGAGTAGCAGGAACCAACTTGTTCAGCATGGCAAGGAGTTAAATGCAGTGAAGAGATTAAAGGTGGAAGGTGGAGTAAAACTGTGTGGTAATTTACCCCCTTAGTTGTGGCTACGTATTGTCAGCACTGACACTGGATAAAGCTCACAAATGAATAATTATCTTATTAATTGTTGTCTAACTAAATCATTTGGAAGGGATCCAACAGAGCTCATAATTGTGATTTAGCTCAAAATAAAATTTTGAAAAAGGTTCAGACCGACTCCCAGCACAAATTAAATTAATCTTCTGCCCAACCATAATCCGAATAACAACAAGTTGTGTCTGTAGTGTCTCATTTTCTTCTTGCTAATTGGTTCAGTGTCTGTGTTTCTCTGCGCACATCAAGGTGAGGGATGTCAGTGCTGGAGAATGAAACTCAAGATGTGCCCCAGCCCCAACACCAACCTCAGGTGAGCAACCTCCGCCCCCCCCCCCCCCCCGCCCCCGCTCCCCCCACCCCCGCCACACACACAAGTGTAGCTCTCGCCATCATGTGACCTCTCTGAGTCACATTGCAAGTTTGGTCGATTGTGATGACCACCATAGCTAAATCTTCTTCTTCTTCTTAGGCAGTCCCTCGGAACCGAGGATGACTTGCTTCCACATTAAAAATGAGTTCTCAGGTGACTGATGAGTCCAATGCGGGACCTACAGTCTCTGTCACAGGTGGGGCAGACGGTGGTTGAAGGGGCGGGTGGGTAGGGTGCTTGGGTTGACGTGCGCTCCTTGCGTTGTTTGCGCTTGGCTTCCGCTTGCTCCCGGCGAAGAGACTCGAGGTTGTTCGGCGCCTTCCCAGATGCTTCTCCTCCACTTTGTGCGGTCTTGGGCCAGGGATTCCCAGGTGTCGGTGGGGATGTTGCACTTTTTCAAGGAGGCTTTGAGGGTGTCCTTGAAGCGTTTCCTCTGCCCACCTGGGGCTCTCTTGCCGTGTCGGATGTCCGAGTAGAGCGCTTGTTTTGGGAGTCTCGTATCGGGCATGCGGACAACCATAGCTAAATAGCTGGATGGACACTCTCTGTCTGGATTCGCACATGGGTGAGGTACCAGCAGGTTGCCGGTGCCCAGGCATCAATCAACATCTTCACAAGAGCAGGAGAGAAAATGACCAAAGATTACCTGCAAGAGTGAGGCGAATTTCCTTCTTGGCCTCCCAGAAGTGGAAGGGCGTAGTTCTGCCTGTGCTAACTGCTGCTTCTGATAGCTGGTATTCTTAGGAGAGGCACTGAGCGAGAGAGGCCTGGCTGTGGAGCTTTGTAGACCATTGTAACAGAGCAATGGCTGAAATGTTGCAGCTTTCCTTTGTTCGCATTCAATCAAGTGGAAAATGGTGAATTGAGCACAGAAGAAAGGAAGAAATGACCAGGTAATTAAAAAAAAATCAACCACTCCGTCCCTGCCTCAGCTCATCCGCTGCTGAAACCCTCATCCACGCCTTTGTTGCCCCAGACTCAACTATTCCAACGCTCTCCTGGCCGGGTCCGCCCCTTGCACCCTCGGTAAACTTCAGCTCATCCAAAACTCTGCTGCCCGTGTCCTAACTCGCACCGAGTCCCGTTCACCCATCGCCCCTGTGCTCGCTGACCTACATTGGTTCCCGGTCCGGCAATGCCTTGATTTTAAAATTCTCATCCTTGTTTTCAAATCACTGCATGGCCTCGCCCCTCCCAATCTGTGTAACCACCTCCAGCCCCACAACCCCCCAAGATATCTGCGCTCCTCCAATTCTGGCCTCTTGCGCATCCCCGATTTTCATTTCCACCATAGGCTGCCTGGGCCCTAAGCTCTGGAATTCCCTCCCTAAACCTCTCCGCCTCTACCTCTTCTCCTCCTTTAAGACGCTCCTTAAAACCGACCTCTTTGACCAAGCTTTTGGTCACCTGTCCTAATATCTCTTTATGTGGCTCGGTGTCAAATTTTGTCTGATAATCGCTCCTGTGAAGCGCCTTGGGACGTGTTACTACATTAAAGGCGCTATATTAATACAAATTGTTAAGTGTGTGATATCTCCAGATGTTGAATTAGAGAGGGGAAAAATCAGCCAGAGCTCCTGCTCTTGATCGCTGTCCTATGATCCCTGCTGGCTAGTATGTGTGTGTATCGTACATGGTGTGAGGACAGGATTGGTCTTGGCTGTGATCTCCCTCCCTTCCCCCTTGGTCGAATAGCTCACCGAGACTCATTGCAGAAGCTCACGAATGAAGAATGACCATGAAGGCAAAGGGCAGAGGAGGCCTCTAAGAAAGAAGACAGACTTGCATTTCTATCGCCCCTTTCACGGCCTCAGGACGTCCCAGTGCACTTTTACAGCCAATGAAGTACAGGAGCAAGGATGTCTTGCTGCAGTTGTACAGGGCCTTGGTGAGACCACACCTTGAGTATTGTGTGCAGTTTTGGTCGCCTTATCTGAGGAAGGATGTTCTTGCCATGGAGGGAGTACAGCGAAGATTCACAAGGCTGATACCTGGGATGGCAGGAATTACATATGAGGAGAGATTGGGTCGATTGGGCTTGTATTCGCTAGAGTTTCGAAGAATGAGAGGGGATCTCATTGAAACTTATAAAATTCTGACAGGACTAGACAGACTAGATGCAGGAAGGATGTTCCCGATGGTCGGGGAGTCCAGAACCAGGGGTCACAGTCTAAGGATAAGGGGTAAGCCATTTAGGACTGAGATGAGGAGGAATTTCTTCACCCAGAGAGTGGTGAACCTGTGGAATTCTCTACCACAGAAGGCAGTTGAGGCCAATTCATTAAATATATTCAAGAAGGAGATAGATATATTTCTTAAGGCTAAAGGGATATGGGGAGAAAGCAGGGACAGGGTTCTGAATTTGGATGATCAGCCATGATCTCATTAAATGGCGGAGCAGGCTCGAGGGGCCGAATGGCCTACTCCTGCTCCTATCTTCTATGCTTCTATGAAGTAGAGTCACTGTTGTAATGTAGGAAATGCGGCAGCCAATTTGCACACAGCAAGCTCCCACAAACAGCAATGTGATGAAGACCAGATAATCTGTTTTAGTGATGTTGGTTGAGGGATAAATATTGGCCAGGAGAACTCCCCTGCTCTTCTTCGAAACAGTGCCATGGGATCTTTTACATCCACCTGAGAGAGTTGACATTGGTTTAACTTCTCATCCCAAAAGACAGCACTCCCTCAGTGCTGCACTGGGAGTGTCAGCCTGGATTTCGTGCTCTTGTCTCTGGAGTTGGATTTGAACTGACAACCGTTGCTGACTCAGAGGTGAGGGTGCTACCAACTGAGCCACTGGCTGACACTATGGTTTGACGCTCCACCCAGAGTCAGAGCCTACAGCAGAGAATTGGCAAGCGCAAAGGAAAAGAAGCCCTCTTTATGATCGGATATGAAATCAAAATAAATATGTTAAATATTAACCGTTGATTGATGAAACACAGATAGGAGTGCCACGATTAAACTGCAAAAGCTGCGAGGTTTTATGTTTCCTGCGTGCCTTGATCCCTTTCTGTCTGCTCCGCACTGTTTGGGGAAAGGGATGATAATATTTTGGGAGGGGTTTGCAGCCAGTTCAAACACAGGCACAGCTGCGACACAGGTGCGATGCTCTCTGCGTGCAGTCAGTGTTATTTCACGTGTAAAAATATTTTTCAGTTCAGGACTGCACTGGTGCATCCCCCATTGATAAAGGAGAGTAACAGTCGCCAAGCGTGAATCCTTATTCGGCCTGCATGCCACTCTTGTGTATAATGGCGCCCATTCCGTTCAACTTTTAGTTTTAATATCTGTTCTATTCCCTCTGATTTTTTTTGCCCTGAAGGTGTTGACTTATCAAGGTGTATGGATCAGTGGATGCCAGCAACCCTCCATTATCTCAGTCAACATGACCACGGGGGAGTCCAGAACAAGGGGGCATGACCTTAAAGTTAGAGCTAGGCCGTTCAGGAGTGATGTCAGGAAGCACACAAGTAAGGAGTGTGCTGGAATACTCTCCACTTGCCTGGATGAGTGCAGCTCCAACAACACTCAAGAAGCTCGACACCATCCAGGACAAAGCAGTCCGCTTGATTGGCACCCCATCCACCACCTTAAACATTCACTCCCTCCACCACCGGCGCACCGTGGCTGCAGTGTGCACCATCTACAAGATGCACTGCAGCAACTCGCCAAGGCTTCTTCGGCAGCACCTCCCAAACCCGCGACCTCTTCCACCTAGAAGGACAAGGGCAGCAGGCGCATGGGAACACCACCACCTCCAAGTTCCCCTCTAAGTCACACACCATCCTGACTTGGAAATATATCGGCTGTTCCTTCATCATCGCTGGGTCAAAATCCTGGAACTCCCTCCCTAACAGCACTGTGGGAGCACCTTCACCACACGGACTGCAGCGGATCAAGAAGGTGGCTCACCACCACCTTCTCAAGGGCAATTAGGAATGGGCAATAAATGCTGGCCTTGCCAGCGACGCCCACATCCCATAAAAATGAATTTAAAAAAAAACTTCTTCACACAAAGGGGAGGTGGAAATCTGGAATTCTCTCCCCCCGAAAGTTGTTGAGGCTGGGGGTCAATTGAAAATGTCAAAACTGAGATTGACAGATTTTTGTTAGGCAAGGGGATTAAGGGATGCGGAGCCAAGGCGGGTCGATGGAGTTAAGATACAGATCAGCCATGATCTAACGGAATGGCGGAACAGGCTCGAGGGGCTGAATGGCCTCCTCCTGTTCCTGTGTTCCATTCTTCATGTGCGAGGCTGAAGAGTGCATGGTGGAGGGGCCCACAGTAGAGCCCAATGCTGTTGATGTCTAGATATGCACACTTCCAGCATGGGTCAACAAGTAGCAATCGGGAGCAGGAACTCTGCTTGTTCTTTTTATTGCTGTCTTTCTGCGTTCCACCCCCCTCCACAGGTAGGGATGCTAAGGCATGTCGACACCACCATCGTAGCTGAGGTCAGTTATCTCAGCAGAGACCAAGGATTGAACCTGGGATCTTGCTGGTCTGCAGGGTTGTATCATACCACGTGGGGTGAGGCATTTAACCTCGGAGTCCCTCGGGCGCCACCTTCTTTCCATTCTCTGCTAATGTGTGCGGGGTTCCAAAAGAGCAAACCCTTTACTATCCCCATGTGTAGATCAAGGGTACTAGCTGTGGTAGGGCATGGGTTTGAGCCTGTGATTTCCCCACTCAGTGGTCGTGCAGCTGTGGAGATCTTCTGACTGGAAGCCAGGGATTTTCCAGTTGGAAATTAGGAGGAGGGCTGTCATTGGCCCTCCCTTCGACCTCTCCTAGTGGCCAGTTTTAGACATCATTGGCAGGAACCTAGGGTCAGATTGCCCTCTCGCCTTCAGCCATGAATGTTGCTATTTCGGCTCAGTTGATAGCACTCTTGGCTCTGGGGCAGCAGGTTATGGGTTCAAGCCCCGTATCAGGTTTTGAATGCAGAATCTAGGCTGACACTCCAATGCAATCCTAAGCGAGTACAGTATTGTCACTAGGGGTTGCCAACTCTCCAGGATTGCCCTGGAGTCTCCAGAAATTAAAGATTCATCTCCTGGACACGATCTGTGAGCAAACGTGGGAGAAAAATCAGAGTCGCTAAAATAAATTGTGTGGGTTTTTTTTTTCATTTTCTTTGCACACTTTTGTTTGAGTTATAAAATGTTGGAGATGGAGGAAACAAGGGAGTGTGACTGGGAGGGGACGAGGCGGATGGAGGTCATGTGATGAAACCTCCAGGAATATGTCTGGCCCGAGTTGGCGACCCTAATTGTCACAGGTACCAGTCTTCTGGTGAGACATGAAACCGTCTGTACTGGTGGTTCAGGTCCTTGGCATTGACGGTCCCTTGGCATGATTTGAGAAGGAGCAGGGAGTTCTCCCAGTCTCCTGGGCCAACTTTCCTCCCTCAAGCACCAAAACAGATGAACTGGTCATTCATGTCCCTGTTGTTTGTGGGATGTGGCTGGTGCAGAAAGGCAATCACCAACTTCAACAGGAACACATTTTAGGAGAAGCGCAGGGAGGCATTTCAGCGATGTGACAGGGCGCTATATAAATGCAAGTATTAATCATAGAATCATACAGCACAGGAGGAGGCCGTTCGGCCCATCGTGCCTGTGCCGGCTCTTTGAACGAGCTCTCCAATTAGTCCCACTCCCCCCTGCTCTTTCCCCCGTAGCCCTGTGAATTTGTCCCCTTCAAGTATTTACCCAATTCCCTTTTGAAAGTTACTATTGAATCTGCTCCCACCGCCCTTTCAGGCAGCGCATTCCAGATCACAACAACTCACTGCGTTAAAAACAAACATTCTCCTCATCTCCCCCTCTGGTTCTTTTGCCAATTATCTCAAATCTGTGTCCTCTGGTTACCGATGCTCCTGCCAATGGGAATAGTTTCTGCTTATTTACTCTATGAAAACCCTTCATCATTTTTAACACTTCTATTAAATCTCCTTTTAACTTCTCTGCTCGAAGGAGAACAATCCTAGCTTCTCCAGTCTAATATTAAAACCAGGGAGGCAGTATCACCCACAACAGCAAATATGACAACAATTCGGCTCGGTTGAAACCCATTCTTCAGAATCACGAATTCACGTCTTCACATTTGGTGCTGAAAATCTTTTGCTCTAATCTGTTTACAATGGGAGGGAAAGTATTGAAAAACGAAACTTTGCTTTACCTTTAGACTCAGTGTCCACTCTAGCCCGTGTGTAGCATGGGACAGACACGGAGTAAGGCTCCCTTTACTCAGTCCCAACAGCCCACCCCACCCCAGCCACAGATCGGCACCACCTACTGCACCAATGTGACAATTCCATTTCTCACATCAGTCACCCCCCCCCCTGGCCCCCACCGTGGGTCTCTCTAACTCAGACTGCCAGGCCAGTGTCAATTAGCGCTGAGTTATGAGCAGTTTCGTGCTATGGCCTTGCGCCCATGAGTAATAGGGCGAGACCGGCCAAATTCATTTCACTTCAATTCCTTGCAGCCAACAGAGAGCGGGAAATAATCAGTCTTGTCAGTGTGGGCTGGGATTTGATAGGGTAGACAGAGAGAAAGTATTTCCTCTGGTGGGGGAGTCCAGAACAAGGGAGACATAACCTTAAAATTAGAGCCAGGCCGTTCAGGGGTGATGTCAGGAATCACTTCTTCACACAAACCTGGAACTCTCTCCCCCAAAAAGCTGTTAAGGCTGGGGGGGGGCGGGGGGGGGGGGGGGGCATTGGAAAATTTCAAAACTGTGATTGATAGTTTTTTGTTAGGCAAGGGTGTTAAGGGTTACGGAACCAAGGCGGGTAGATGGAGTTAAGATACAGATCAGCCATGATCTGATTGAATGGCAGAACAGGCTCGAGGGGCTGAATGGCTTCCTCCTGTTCCTATGATTCAATCCCAGATCTCTGAGGTAGAAGAAAGAAAGAACTTGCGTTTATATAGCGCCTTTCATAACCTCAGGGTGTCCCAAAGCACATTATAGCCAGTGAGGTACTTTTGAAGTATAGTCACTGTTGTCTTCTCTCTCTCTCTTAGGCAGTCCCTCGGAACCGAGGATGACTTGCTTCCACACTAAAAATGAGTTCTCAGGTGACTGATGAGTCCAATGCGGGACCTACAGTCTCTGTCACAGGTGGGGCAGACAGTGGTTGAAGGGGCGGGTGGGTGGGGTGCTTGGGTTGACGTGCGCTCCTTGCGCTGTTTGCGCTTGGCTTCCGCTTGCTCCCGGCAAAGAGACTCGAGGTGTTCGGCGCCTTCCCGGATGCTTCTCCTCCACTTTGTGTGGTCTTGGGCCAGGGATTCCCAGGTGTCGGTGGGGATGTTGCACTTTTTCAAGGAGGCTGTGAGGGTGTCCTTGAAGCGTTTCCTCTGCCCACCTGGGGCTCTCTTGCCGTGTCGGAGCTCCGAGTAGAGCGCTTGTTTAGGGAGTCTCGTATCGGGCATGCGGTCGATGTGGCCCATCCATCGGAGCTGATCGAGCGTGGTCAAAGTTTCGATGCTGGGGAAATGTAGGAAATGGGATAATGTAGGAAACACAGCAGCCAATTTGATAACAAGAAGTAAAGAACAGCAACTTTACCACCCAAACCCTAATTACTTTCCTCTTTTCACAAGAACTGTGAAGAGCCATGTAGTGGTGTTACTGTTTTACCAACTCAGTAGAGATGTAACCGATGGGCAGCTGTAGCAACATAAGTATGACAGTAAAATGAAAACAACATTGTTTTTAATTCTTTTATTTAGCCTTTCAACAAGCAATCCGTCATTTGTCAGAATGTAAAGCTCTCATCGCTAATTTAGATTGGGATCCTTTCTTTGTGGCGGGGGTGTATTCAGTGGCCTTACGATCAAGTCAGAATTCGCTTCCCTTGCCGTGATTTCCTTGGGTGATTCTGCAGCATCCTGAGCTGCAACTAGTACAGGAAATAGCTGAGGCCAAGGCTGTGCAAAGCTAAAACCCTGCTCCATCGGAGAAACTGCCCTATATCCTGAAACAAAAGCAAGAACGCAGCAGGATGAGGGAGTAGATTGGTGACGGGTGACGGGTGGACATGCTCAGGCTCTCTGGCACTAATGCTTTAGCAGCTCATTAGCGCAGCGTGTTAAAAAGTCTCTTTAATTGCCACGTTAAACCTGTGGAATTCAAGTGAATCTGATACGTTTCCAAGACAGTCATGGGGGGCGTGAATGAATTGACCAGTCGGCAGTCACATGGGGGATGGTCATCAATTACCTCCTCCGTCAAGAGCAAGGATAGTCCAGTCCGCATAGTCTGTGATTCTTCCTTTTCAAATGGCCCAAAGAGGCATGCTTGAGTGGTGTGGTTGGGGGCCCTTCCCCTCTCCTTGTTGGACGACATGGTAAAGATTTGCAACCTTGAGCATTGTTGTCCAACCAGAAATCGCTAATCAGCCACGTGAGTGGCTAGGGCGACACCGTTTTAGCCACACGCCCTAATTTTAGTGGAAAATATCTTGCGTGCACTTCCACAGAACAGGTAAATGTGTATATTTACTCAACAAACATCTACCACCAGTAACCAAGGAAGTAAAGTACTCCGAACCATCAAAAAACACTCGCACACTCTGCTTTTCGTCTTAGCATTTTACCAACAATCACACAAAAAGGTTAAAGTTCACATTGCATAGGCCATGCGAATATGGGTATTGAGATCGCATGCCCAACGACGGTGGCTATTACTCATTTTTTATGAACTAATCAGAAATGCAATTTGCCACATCTGGATTCCCAATCAGCCACATGTGCCGAGTGGCCAACGTACTAAACAACACTGAGGGAAACCTCATTTCCTCGCCTCGCCCCTCCCTATCTCTGTAATCTCCTCCAGCCCCACAACCCCCCGAGATATCTGCGCTCCTCTAATTCTGCCCTCTTGAGCATCCCTGATTATAATCGCTCCACCATTGGTGGCCGTGCCTTCTGTTGCCTGGGCCCTAAGCTCTGGAATTCCCTCCCTAAACCTCTCCACCTCTCCCTCCTCCTTTAAGACTCTCCTTAAAACCTACCTCTTTGACCAAGCCTTTGGTCACCTGCCCTAATTTCTCCTTATGTGGCTCAGTGTCAAATTTTTTGTCTTAAAATACTCCTGTGAAGCACCTTGGGACGTTTTACTATGTTAAAGGCGCTATATAAATACAAGTTTTTGTTGTTATTTCACCAAAGAATTCCGTAATACCGGGTGATAGGGTAGATAGGGAGAAACTATTTCCTCTGGTGGGGATATCAAGAACAAGGTGGCATAACTTTTTTAAGTTAGAGCCAGGTCGTTCAGGAGCGATGTCAGGAAGCACTTCTTCACACAGAGGCTGGTGGAAATCTGGAACTCTTTGTCCCAAAATGCTGTCGAGGCTGGGGGGTCAATGGAAAATTTCAACACTGAGATTGCTAGATTTTTGTTAGGCAAGGGTGTTAAGGGTTACGGAGCCGAGGCTGAGAGAGGGAGTTACAGATCAGCCATGAGCCAATTGAATGGAGGAACAGGCTCGAGGGGCTGAATGGCCTCCTCCTGTTCCTATGTTTGAATTTAACAGGGAGTTATTTAAACCTGTTTGGTCCTCCTCACTTCTTTTGAAGGTACTTATCAACCTGTCTTTTTGAAATCAGTGAGTCCGTCTGTAGCCTTTAGAAGAGAATTAGTCAGACCAAATAGCTTTTGTAGATTGAGAGTAAATGGAAAGAACTGCTATGAATGAATATTTTTGATATCATAGTTTAGCACAACAGTTGTGAGCTATTATTTTCAACAACATGAGCTAGCTAAGCTTAATGACTATGGTAAAAAAAAAATATATTGTTACTGGTACTATTTGCTTGTTCTTTTACTGTCTCCTGTTTCCTGTGTTTGGACTCGAAGCCTAAATCAAAGTCTAGCGTAGTGCTATTTTGACGCCAAAGGAGAATCATGTGAAAGCATGAGATTAAAACCAGTAGCTGAACTAAATTTAAGAGGGCTCTGTTTGAACCCTGGGCATGCTACAAACCTGAGCAAGTGAGAACACTCGCTGTGGGGTGTATAGAGCACCATCTCCTCTACGAGAGTAGCCTGAAAATGGAAGCCTAAAATAGCCAGAGTATAAAAAGTCAAGAAGCCCATGGTCCTGGCTGAATTCTGAGCCACCGTAGAATCTTTTTTTGCTGCAGGGATTAAGAACCTTCAGAATACTGCACGGATAAAGAAAAGAAAGTCTTGCATTTCTATCGCGCCTTTCACGACCTCAGGACGTCCCAAAATGCTTCACAGCCAATGAAGTGCAGTCACTGTTGTAATGTGGGAAACGCAGCAACCAATCTTGCGCACAGCAAGCTCCCACAAACAGCAATGTGATAATGACCAGATAATCTGCTTTAGTGATGTTGGTTGAGGGATAAATATTGTCCAGGACACCAGGGATAACTCCCCTGCTCTTCTTCGAAATAATGCCATGGGATCTTTTACGTCCACCCGAGAGAGCAGACGAGGCCTCAGTTTAACATCTCATCCGAAAGACGGCACCTCCGACAGTGCAGCACTCCACTGGAGTGTCAGCCTAGATTTTTGTGCTCAAGTCTCTGGAGTGGGGCTTGAACCCACAACCTTTTAGACTCAGAGGCAAGAGTGCTACCCCCTGAGCCACAGCTGACACATTACTATTTAATACTATTGAATCCTGTACTCTGGATGCAGGTGCATGTCCAGATACCTTGAGGGACAAGTTAATACTTTATTGCAAAGAAGCCAAGTTGCAACTGCTAAAATTGGCAATCTTGATAACAGGACCCTTCATAATAAGGTTCACATTCTTGGGATACCAGCGGGTGCTGGGGACATTCCAATAATCCCATTTATTCAATGGGTCCTGAAAGATCTTGTCAATCTGAAAGAACATGACCTTCTAATCTAATGAGTGCACCGCCCTCTGACCCCACAACCCATGAATTGCCCTCGGGTGATCATGCTAACGGTTGCCTATTACCACACAAAAGGGACGATTCTGAGGCAAGATGGTTTAAAGGCACAGCCGTTCCACCAAGCCAAATGAGTTCTGTTGACAGAGATCGGAACCATCGGCAGGAGTTCCATGAGATTATGAGCCCTTCATGAGAAGGGCCTCTTGTATGCCATGCTTTATTACGCAAGCTTCCATATTGACCATCTGCTCCCAGTAGGGAAGAGGAGAGCAAACCTTCTCCTCCTCTGGGCTCCTCCAAGGAAGACCAAGCTAAGTTAACTTCGACTTCCCTCAGTGGTGAAGTCTCCACTTGAAGTGGGGAAGGGTGGGGTGGGACCTGGAGTGGGCCACCAAGGAATTTTAGTTGGACAAATTAAGTACTGCACTACCAGAGGGGAGAGTAACCCCCGCGCCCCCCCAACCAGTGTTCATATCAGACAGTCCCAGATTAGAATATATTTTAGTCATTTAGTTTTTAAAGGGGAACGGGTGTACTGAGAGACCAACTGAGAACATTGGAACACAGGAGGAGGCCATTCAGCCCCTCAAGCCTGTTCCGCCATTCAGTGAGATCATGGCTGATCTGTATCTTGACTCCATCGACCCGCCTTGGATCCGCAACCCTTAATACCCTTACCTAGCAAAAATATCAATCTCAGTTTTAAAATTTTCAATTGACCCCCAGCCTCGACAGCTTTTTTTGGGGGAGAGAGTTCCAGATTTCCACTGCCCTTTGTGTGAAGAAGTGCTTCCTGCCATCACCCCTGAATGGATTCACCTTTCAGGTTAGCAGAGACAACAAGCGCACGACTTGATCAGAAGGTCGGATGCATGATCCAGGGTTTAACTCTTAAACACGTGGCAGAAGGTAATTGAATTTGGTGCTGTCGACACTTCATGTAACACCAGCATCACCATGACTCGTGCTGCCTTTCGAAGCACCGTGTGATGTTCCCGGTGGCCCATCATACTTCCTTGCATTAATTCAAACCAGGTGCTAAGCTTGTGACCTCAATAGTGGCTCTGCTTACACAAAAGCAAAATACTGCGGATGCTGGCAATCTGAAATAAAAACAGAAAATGCTGGAAACCCTCAGCAGGTCAGGCAGCATCTGTGGAGAGAGAAACAGAGTCAACGGTTCAGGTCGATGACCTTTCGTCAGAAGTGGCTCTGCTAATCCTGACTAACCCTGACTTTAGTCATAAATTTCCTGCCCGCAGATTAGCAGAGGCTGTTGTGGACAGCTTCCTTTTGTATATTCAGTTCATCAATTAAATCATTTCTGATTAATCTTTATTTGAGATCCCATTCGGCAGCCTCCTGCCCTGTTTTGGAGTGATCTGACCCTCGAATTTAAAACTCTCATCCTTGTGTTCAAATCCCTCCATGGCCTCGTCCCCTCCCTATCTCTGTAACCTCCTACAGCCCCGACAACACTGCAAGATCTCTGCGCTCCTCCAATTCTGGCCTCTTGCGCATCCCTGATTTTAATCGCTCCACCACTGACGGCCGTGCCTTCATCTGCCTGGATGCTAAGCTCTGGAATTCCCTCCCTAAACCTCTCCGCCTCTCTACCTCTCTTTCCTCCTTGAAGACACTGCTTAAAACCTACCTCTTTGACCAAGCTTTTGGTCATCTGCCCTAATATCTCCTTATGTGGCTCGGTGTCAAATTTTGTTTGATAATCGCTCCTGTGAAGCGCCTTGGGACGTTTTACTACGTTAAAAGCGCTGGATAAATGCAATTTGTTGACATATTTCGAAGTCTATTTTTAAAATTGAAGTAAATTATTTTCCACTCTACTGCGTCCCGTGATGTGCAGACTTTAAGGTTTTCCATGAATTTTCATCAGCAGCGAAGCAAACCTCAGATTTCAATCCCTAACCCCCCCCTGTACAATTTTGGACACGCAACAACTTGCCAACCCTAGATTTCATTGTGATGCTCAGGTTAATTGGTTTAGTGAGGCATTGCACCTATTACCGGTACTTTTATGGCAAACTTGTCTTGTCCCCTTGTTCTGAAAATGGCGATAACCGAATAGATGGGAATGTGCAACAGAATGCAATTATATAGGGCCCTGGTGAGACCACACCTGGAGTACTGTGTACAGTTTTGGTCTCCTTACCGAAGGAAAGATATACTTGCCATAGAGGGAGTGCAACGAAGGTTCACCAGACTGGTTACAGGGATGGGGGGATTGTCCTATGAGGAGAGATTGAGTAGACTAGGCCTATATTCTCTAGAGTTTAGAAGAATGAGAGGTGATCTCATTGAAACATACAAAATTCTTACAGGGCTTGACGGGGTAGATGCAGGGAGGATGTTTCCCCTGGCTGGGGAGTCTAGAACCAGGGGTCACAGTCTCAGAATAAGGGGTCGGCCATTTAGGACTGAGATGAGGAGAAATTTCTTCACTCAGAGGGTGGTGAATCTTTGGAATTCTCTACCCCAAAGGGCTGTGGAGGCTCAGTTGTTGAGTATATTCAAGACAGAGATCGATAGATTTTTGAATATTAAGGGAATCAAGGGATATGGGGATAGTTCAGGAAAGTGGAGTTGAGGTAGAAGATCAGCCATGATCTTATTGAATGGCGGAGCAGGCTCGAGAGGCCAAATGGCCGACTCCTGCACCTATTTCTTAAGTTCTTATGTTCTTACTTCCCCAATGGCCCAGTGGATAAATGCATTGCGCTGAGGTATATAGACCAAAGGGTACCAGTTTTGCAGTTTGTCCTGAGTTAGCTATTATCAACTGAAGCATTGGCCAGAGGTGCTATGATTGGCCTCACTCAGTGCCCATGGATTAGGGAGGGGAAATTTAACCGGTTGCAGCAGTTAGGGTGCTACATTTTTGGTCTTTGTGTCCCAGGGCTGGGGAAGAGGAAAGTTCAGCTGGGGTCAGATAAAGTTGGCCAATGACGTAATGATGACACAAACTGGTGATGTTTGATGAGTTGGGGGAGGGAGAGGGGGGACATTTAAATCCTCCTCTAAAACAGAAGGCAGCATTGTGATGGTAAAAAGGCTGTAATTTGCTTGTAGGTATGTTCTTCAGCTTTCCTCCACGATGTGAGCATCTGTGGGAACCAAAGCACTGCACTGTTTTCACACATTTTGGAACACGCAAACTCATTTTGTTCCCCAGCACCTCAAAACTATGGAACTCCTCACCTCCCTCAGTCCTCCCTTGCTCCTACAGTGTGCAGTAGTGTGACCTGGGGCTCACTGGGCAGCACTCTTGCCTCTGAGTCAGAAGGTCGTGGGTTCACAGTCCCACTCCAGGGATTTCAGCACAAAAACCTAGGCTGACACTCCAGTTCAGTACCAAGGGAGTGCTGCACTGTCGGAGGTGCCGTCTTTCGGATGAGATGTTAAACCGAGGCCCTGTCTGCTCTCTCAGGTGGATGTAAAAGATCCCATGGCACTATTTTGAAGAAGAGTAGGGGGGAGTTTTCCCCTGTGTCCTGGCCAATATTTATCCCTTAATCTACATCACTAAAACAGATTATCTGGCCATTATCACATTGCTGTTTATGGGAGCTTGCTGTGTGCAAATTGGCTGCCGCGTTTCCTACATTACAACAGTGACTGCACTTCATTGTAAAGTGCTTTGGGACATCCTGAGGTTGTGAAAGGCGCTATATGAATCTTTTTACAGGCGATTAAACCCCAAGCTTGGTGCCACCTAATCGCTATATCCTGATTTACCTCATCTTCTCTCTTACTCTTTTCAGTCTTGCAGTCTCCTGCGCTGTAGGCCTCGACCTTCAACTGGATTTTGCAATGAAAAATATTGTTGGAAAATGCAGGCAAGGCCCCTCTGGAAAATCTGGTTAATGAAGGATCAAAAAACAGCTTAACCTGGTCTTGTAGGTGAACTTGTTTACTTACTATGAAATGTTGAAAAGCCACTATAACACCCTTTGGACCACAATGATGGGGGAGTCAAAGACAAGCGGACATAACCTTCAAATCAGAGCCAGGCCATTCAGGCGAGAAGTTAGGAAACACTTCGTCACACAAAGGGTGGTAGAAGTGTGGGACTCTCTCCCACAAAAAGCAGTAGATGCCAGCTCAATTAATCATTTTAAATCTGAGATTGATAGATTTTTGCTAGACAAGGGCATTAAGGGATAGGGAGCCAAGGCGGGTGGATGGAGTTAGGATACAGATCAGCCACAATCTCATTGAATGGTGGAACAGGCTCGAGGGGCCGAATGGCTTCCTCCTGTTCCTATGTTCCTATCAATGGGGACCTTATTTGACCAGCGTCGAAGAAAAAGTGGTCAGAGCCCCCTATTAATGCAGGTGTGCTAAAGATAAACCTCCCTTTTAAAATCGAGTAGATGTGTTTACTTGTTAAAAATAGTGCGCGCAAGATCTACCTTAAAAAGAAAGAACGTCTTGGATTTACATCGCGCCTTTCACAACCTCAGGACGTCCCAAAGCGCTTTACAGCCAATGAGGTACTTTTGAAGTGGAGTCACTGTTATAATGTAGGAAACGCGGCAGCCAATTTGCGCACAGCAAGCTCCCACAAACAGCAATGTGATAATGACCAGATAATTTGTATTTTTTTTTTAGTGATGTTGGTTGAAGGATAAATATTGGCCCAGGACAGTAAGTGTACAAACAGTGCTGAAAAGGTCATCCATTTTGTTTTTGAGGATTATTTTCCTTTGTCACATATAACTGACATTTACAACTGAACAAACGAAGCTCTGGCTGGCACTCACCCAGGCCTCTGCAGGCCGAGCCTTATTCTCTCTTTGTTTGAGCAGGAGAGCCTTGCAACTGTTGAAGTGCCCCGTCAACCTCGTCCAGTTAAAATGGATGTGGCTCAGTGAGAAGTTTTAGTAGTCTGCCTAAATCAGGCATTGACTGCTTCTGAAAATGGAGCCCTTGAAAACTCATGAATGAGTCGGTACCTTCAACTTCAGCATGGTTCCGCTGAAAATCGGGTTGCCATATTTGGGGAGATTTTCCTCAGGTGAGGTCACTTCCTGTAACAGCCAGGAAG
Source organism: Squalus acanthias (assembly GCA_030390025.1). Taxonomy (NCBI): domain Eukaryota; kingdom Metazoa; phylum Chordata; class Chondrichthyes; order Squaliformes; family Squalidae; genus Squalus; species Squalus acanthias. The sequence goes on from JASTWF010000309.1 coordinate 341,731, forward strand.
ACCCCACTCACAGGAACAGGAGGAGGCCATTCAACTCCTCGAGCCTGTTCCGCCATCCAGTGAGATCATGGCTGATTTTTTTTATTCGCTTATGGGATCTGGGCGTCGCTGGCAAGGCCAGCATTTATTGCCCATCCCTAGTTGTCCTTGAGAAAATGGTAGTGAGCCGCCTTCTTGAACCGCTGCAGTCCGTGTGGTGATGGTACTCCCACAGTGCTGTTAGGGAGGGAGTTCCAGGATTTTGACCCAGCGATGATGAAGGATCGGCGATATACTTCTAAGTCAGGATGGTGTGTGACTTGGAGGGGAACTTGGAGGTTGTGGTGTTCCCATGCGCCTGCTGCCCTTGTCCTTCTAGGTGGAAAAGGTCGCGGGTTTGGGAGGTGCTGCCAAAGAAGCCTTGGCGAGTTGCTGCAGTGCATCGTGTAGATGGTACACACTGCAGCCACGGTACGCCGGTGGTGGAGGGAGTGAATGTTTTAAGGTGGTCGATGGGGTGCCAATCAAGCGGGCTGCTTTGTCCTGAATGGTGTCGAGCTTCTTGAGTGTTGTTGGAGCTGCACTCATCCAGGCAAGTGGAGAGTATTCCATCACACTCCTTACTTGTGCCTTGTAGATGGTAGAAAGGCTTTGGGGAGTCAGGAGGTGAGACACTCGCCACAGAATACCCAGCCTCTGACCTGCTCTTCATGCTACAGTATTTATGTGGCTGGTCCAGTTAAGTTTCTGGTCAATGGTGACCCCCAGGATGTTGATAGTGGGGGATTCGGCGATCTTAACTCCATCTACCCGCCTTGGTAAAATTTGACAGCAACCCAGATGGGACTTGAGCCACAATCCCTGGCTTTGGGATCATTTGCAGAGGCTGCAGCTCACTGGTAGCATTTGCAAAGCGTTTTTTGTTGTTTTGCTAACTTTTTTTGAAAAAATGGAGCGTAGAAATCAATTTGGGTCAGGTATTTTTTTTTTAATTTGTTCTCGTCACTGGCAAGGCCAGCATTTATTGCCCATCCCTAGTTCCCCTTGAGAAGGTGGTGGTGAGCCGCCACCTTGAACCGCTGCAGTCCGTGTGGTGAAGGTGCTCCCACAGTGCTGTTAGGGAGGGAGTTCCAGGATTTTGATCCAGCGACGATGAAGGAACGCCAATATACGTCCAAGTCAGGATGGTGTGTGACTTGATCATAGATGCAGCGCTCTTACTTTAGCATTGTGGACACCCCTAAATATGGGTGGTCCCAGTACTTGGCTCAAGAGCAGCACCAACTGAGGCCTGGGAGCGGGAAGTGGGAGGAGGCACACATCCTGTTGACGGCAGGAAGTACATGACCTTGGGAAGATATAAAGGGGAGAGGAAAAAAAACTGGAGAAGCTAACAAAAAAAATCGAACACTTAAGGCTTAAAAAGACCGAAGGCTGCCCTATTTATTTAGTGAGCAAAGGCTGGTGTGGGATTGAGCTATACAGACCATAAGGTCACAGGTTGATCTCAGCTGGAACAGCAGTCAAGGTGCTACATTTGGCCTCAGTGATCCTGGGAAAGGGTTGCAAACTCTCATTGGATGTATTCCTGGAGTGCTCATCACATGACTACCTCCCTCCAACTGCCCCGCCCCCACACTCCCCCCATTGGTCGTCCGACATGTCCATCCTCACAGCGCCCCGCCTTCCCAGCCAATTGGGAAGTGAAAAGGAACATAGGCCATTCAGCCCCTCGAGCCTGTTCCGCCATTCAATGAGATCATGGCTGATCTGCGACCTAACTCCATATATTCGTCTTTGGCCCATATCCCTTAATACCTTTGGTTAAAAAGAAAGACTTGCATTTATACAGCACCTTTCACAACCACCGGATGTCCCAAAGCACTTTACAGCCAATGAAGTACTTTTGAAGTGTAGTCACTGTTGTAATGTAGGAAACGTGGCAGCCAATTTGCGCACAGCAAGCTCCCACAAACAGCAATGTGATACTGACCAAATAATCTGTTTTAGTGATGATGGTTGAGGGAGAAATATTGACCAGGACACCGGGGAGAACTCCCCTGCTCTTCTTCAAAATAGTGCCATGGGATCTTTTACGTCCACCTGAGAGGGCAGACGAGGCCTCGGTTTAATGTCTGATCCAAAAGGCAGCACCTCCGACAGTGCAGCGCTCCCTCAGCACTGCACTGGGAGTGTCAGCCTAGCTTTATGTGCTGAAGTCTCTGGAGTGGGACTTGAACCCACAACCTTCTGACTCAGAGGCGAGTGTGCAAACACTGAGCCACGGCTGACACTAACAGAAAGCTATCAATCTCAGATTTAAAATGAACAATTGACCCCCAGCATCAATTGCTGTTCGCGGAAGAGAGTTCCAAACTTCTACCACCCTTTGTGTGTAGAAGTGATTCCTAACTTCACTCTTGAAAGGCCTGGCTCTAATTTAGGAATTTATCTTCCATCTCAACAACAACAACCTGCGCATTTATATAGCGCCTTTATAGCAGTAAAACGTCCCAAGGTGCTTCACAGGAGCGATTATAAAACAAAATTTGACAGCGAGGCACATAAGGAGATATAAGGGCAGATGAAGGTCAAAGAGAGAGGTTTTAAGGAGCGTCTTGGAGGCGGAGAGGTTTAGGGAGGGAATGCCAGAGCTTGGGGCCTTGATGGTTCTCATTGCTGATCACTATCCAGTAGCCCCACCCCTTGTGTGGCTATTGGGCCAGGATAGGATTCGATTCACCTATGCTGCCTCCCATGCTCGAATAGCTTACTGACACACTCGGCTGACACAAGAAGAATCAGCACTTGGGCGAGGCACTGAGGGGCCCAGGTACCTGTGGATCCGATCTCCACTCAGTGGCAGCAACTTCGGGGGGGGGGGCGCGTGGGGAGGGGGGCTGGGAATGAAGGCGGGGGGGTGGGGGGAACGGGGGGAAGATTTCAAACAGAGCTCGACTCAAAAAAGGGGAAGGCTGTTGAGTCCCAAAATGCTCGTAGAATAATTGGGAAAAATAGCCACCTTGTTAACAGATGCTGTGCAGAATCACCACGTCGGCTTGTGCAGAGTCACCCTGCGCGTCAGGCGAAGCCTGGCCTGCGTTACTGCCGATTAAAATGGGTTGATGGCACATATCATCAGGACGGCTGAAGCTGTCAGTTTCACTTCCTGTATCCATTCACTCCCAGCGGGCTGAACGAGCTCGGGTTTCAGCTGCAGCACCTGGCTCCCCAGATACCCTGGGCGACGGCGCCAGGAGGCGACTGAGTGGCTCAGATGTTGGGGTGGTGGGGTGGGGGGCGGGAGGTGAGTGCCAAAAGCACGGGCCTTCCTGTGCAGAACATGAGCGGTTGCGTGCGATATTGAAACAAAGTACTGCGTGTGCTGGAATAGCAAAGCCTGTTATAATATCCATCCATTACATAGCCCTGTCTGCGTCATTAACCTGTCTGGGCTGACACTGGATCCCCATAATAGAGTGAATCGTTTGGACAGGTTACACTGCGATTATTTAAATTAACAGAGGCTCTCTCCATCTCATTCACTTGCTGTTGAGTAAGTTTGACTACCTCCTGCTTTAAAGAGAAGCGAAGGAAAGACTTGGGTTTATATTTACCATGTCTCTCGGACACGGCTCAAAGCGCTTCACCAACAGCGACTTACTCTGAGAGGCAGCTGCTGTTGTTCAGTCGGCAAGCACAGCAGCCATTTTGCGCACAGCAAGATTCCACAAGCACCCAATGAGGTGAATGGCCAGTCAGTCTGTTTTTTTGGCCCTTTTGGTTGAGGGGGGAACCCCCCTGCTCTTCTCAAAATAGGGCCGTGGGATGGGATCTTTCGCACGCACCCGAACAGGCAGGTGGAGCTTCGGTTTCATGTCGCATCTGAAAGATGGTATCTCTAACAATACAGCGCTCCCTCAGTACCGCACTGGGGGCGCCAGTCCAGATTATGTGCTCAAGTCTCTGGAGTGGGAGCTTGAACCCACAGCCTTCAGACACACAGGCGAGAGTGCTACCCACTGAGCCACGGCTGACACTTCCCCACAGAAAATTGACGATAAAATGCATTTCTGGTGAAGAAATGTTGGTCTTGGTGCTTGGACGTGATGGGGGTAGCCCAGGGCAAGGGAGGCCCAAGGCTTCCTTGTGAGGCCCAAAGGAGCACTCCTGCCTCGGCCTCCTCTGGCCCGCGGTCCACCTCCCGGCAGGTCTGGCCTGACGGGGAAGCCATCACTGCTACCCACCCCCCCACTCGGGCCTCCCAATTAATATTGCAGTCGGGTCCTGATGACCTCATCGGAACCCAATCTGCAGCGTTAAAGAAGGACCCCGCTGCCTTCCTGCGGGTGTCCCGCTCGCCTGCTCAGAGGAACAGGAGGAGGCCATTCAGCCCCTCGAGCCTGTTCTGCGCCATTCAATGAGATCATGGCTGATCTGTGACCTAACTACATAAACCCGCCTTTGGCCAATATCCCTTAATACCTTTGGTTAACAAAAAGCTATCAATCTCAGATTTAAAATAAACAATTGATCGAGCATCAACTGCCGTTTGTGGAAGAGTTCCAAACTTCTACCACTCTTTGTGTGCAGAAGTGTTTCCTAATTTCACTCCTGAAAGGCCTGGCTCTAATCTTTAGACTCTGCCCCCTAGTCCTCGAATCCCCAACCAGGGGAAATAGTTTCTCTCTATCTACCCCATCAGTTCCCCTTAATATCCTGAAAACTTCGATCAGATCACCCCTTAACCTTCTAAATTCCAGGGAATACAACCCCAGTTTGTGTAATTAGGAGGCAGGCTAAGATCGGGACACGGTGGGATCAGAGGGATAAGTTACTAACCTTATTTTAACTGCCCTCTGCCTGGTTCCACCAGGTTGGGAGGGCGGTGGGGGGGGAGGCTGCGGGAGGAGTGGAAGAGAGGGAGTTAAAATTGGGGCCAGTGTGTTAAAAACAGCCTTTGTGTTCCTTTTAATAGTGAGAATTGACCTGCGGTAATCATAGAATTTATTCATGAAAGAAAATAAACATCAGGCCTCCTGAGCATTCGATCGTTCTTTGGTAACCATTGTGTGCAGACTATTTACATATTGCTTGCACTCCTTTGCGACTGTTTTATCAGCCAGAAAGCTTTGGCCTTCATTTGTTTCGAAAACTACGTGAGGCTTTGTTAACCAGGGACATTTTCCATTGATTTGATTATTGGTTATGATGATCAGAACTGCTGGCTTGGAATATGCTATTTCATGATTTAAGGTAAGGCTTTAGGTTCTACTGGAAGATTGCTGATCACCTTCATCTTGTTCGCTATATTTAATGGTCTAGAATATCGTTCCCTGTCTCTTCCGCTCCCCCCTACCCCCCTCCCGACCTTAGTGTGCTTTCGTCTGAATGAGGTGGACCCTAAAAAGTCGTAACTAGCTACATATTTTTCTACGTGCTCTGGTGTGCTGCTCTCTGAGTGAGCCAGCACTCACTTCACTTTCAGTCCATGTTGTGCTTCTGTTCCAGTCTGAATCTCTGGTCTTGTTATGTGTCTTTAGAAATTAGATCTCGACTGTAGCTTGGCTCTGTGGTTGTAAAAAAAAGAAAGTTTTGCATTTATTTAGCGCCTTTCACGACCACCGGACGTCTCAAAGCGCTTTACAGCCAATGAAGTACTTTTTGAAGTGGAGTCACTGTTGTAATGTAGGAAACGCGGCAGCCAATTTGCGCACAGCAAGCTCCCACAAACAGCAATGTGATAATGACCAGATCATCTGTTTTAGTGATGTTGGTTGAGGGATAAATATTGGCCCAGGACACCGGGGAGAACTCCACTGCTCTTCTTCAAAATAGTGCCACAGGATCTTTTACATCCACCTGAGAGGGCAGACGGGGCCTCAGGTTTAAAGTCTCATCCGAAAGGCGGCACCTTCGACAGTGCAGCACTCCCTCAGCACTGCCCCTCCGACAGTGCAGCACTCCCTCGGCACTGCCCCTCCGACAGTGCAGCACTCCCTCAGCACTGCCCCTCCGACAGTGCGGCACTCCCTCAGCACTGCCCCTCCGACAGTGCAGCACTCCCTCAGCACTGCCCCTCCGACAGTGCAGCACTCCCTCAGCACTGCCCCTCTGACAGTGCAGCACTCCCTCAGCACTGCCCCTCCGACAGTGCAGGGCTCCCTCAGTACTGCACTGGGAGTGCCAGCCTGGATTTTGTGCTCAAAGGCCAGAGTGCTACCAACTGAGCCATGGCTGGATGATGACCCTTTGCCTCTTTTTTTAGCTTGACTGCAAGGTGAAGGGGCTTGCTTGCCTTCATGAGCTGAGGAACAATACCAAGGGTGGCTACTGCCACCAATAGGGCCATCCATGCTGAGCAGGTCAAAGGGTAGAGGCCAGGCAAATAGCAGTCATGCTTGGGCCAGGTGGATTAGCACCCAAGTACAGACTGACCAACCTTTACAGGGGCTCGAGTTTTTAGAGCTATGGGGGATGGTGGACCCACTACCCCCTCCTCCCCGCCCCCAGCTCCAGCAGTGTCCAGTGCTACACTGTAAGGTGAAGAGTGCTCCTAGTTCTCTCGTGGACTGCGTTCCGAAGTTTGCCAAGCATTTTGCCTCGACTTGCCATTGCAGTGGAACTACATATCACGAGCCAACATTCAGGACTCTTTGCTTTTTTGAATTGTCAGCTTTTGCAAGTTTTCTTGGTTGCAAATATGGAAGTATTGAGTACCACAAAGTAATTACAAGGCTGTAATTTAATCTTTAAATTCAAATGAAAGTTATAAGCAAAGATCAAATAGAGAATCATGTATATTCAGAAGTGATTACAGGGCGTTAATACCATTGAATGGCCGAGTCGTTCAGATTGAGTCCCCCGAAGACTGGGAAAGTGAAGTAAGGCCGTTTATAACTGTCATTTGAACCTTAAGATTAGATTGCAGTATTGAAGTAACTTTGCATCTGGTAATTTTTAGAACATGGGGCTGGATTTAAGTCTCTTTGAATCCTTAAAAAAATACTACAGATAAAAGAAAGAAAGACTTACATTTCTACAGCGCCTTTCACGACCACCGGATGTCTCACAGCGCTTTACAGCCAATGAAGTACTGTCACTGTTGTAATGTAGGAAATGCAGCAGCCAATTTGCGCACAGCAAGCTCCCACAAACAGCAATGTGATAATGACCAGATAATCTGTTTTTGTTATGGTGGTTGAGGGATAAATATTGGCCAGGACACCAAGGAGAACTCCCCTGCTCTTCTTCGAAACAGTGCCTTGGGATCTTTTACATCCACCTGAGAGAGCAGACGAGGCCTTGGTTTAACATCTCATCCGAAAGATCAAAGGCACCTCTGACAGTGCAGCACTCCCAGTCTCAGCCTAGAATTTTGTGCTCAAGTTTTCTGGAGTGGGACTTGAACCCACAACCTTCAGACTCAAAGGTGAGAGTGCTACCCCCTGAGCCACAGCTGACACCTTGTGTCAGATAGTAAAAAGTCACTGGTGTATAGACAGACGCTGTGACATTTGACTATAACAAAATGGTGGAAAGGACAGTAATCCCCCCACATGGCCTTAAAGTTGCTTAGTCCTTGAGTATTTGAGACTGATTTTCCTACCCCCCACACCCTCCATCCATCTGCTTGATGCAAGTTAGGCATAGTGCTCCTCTAGTGTACCCCACTTGACCTGTCCTGAACCCACCTGTATCTGTGGGCTCATGTCATTACCCAAGGCCCAATGTACCCCAGGCACCAGCCTTGCCCTTGGAAAGGCCTTGCACCTGGAAACGGGGGCATAAACCTTAACTCGTGCTGCAGGCCTCAGAGGTAATGGCCACTAGCTCTCCAAAAGCAGCAGCCAGAAGGCCTCCAGCACCGAAGTTGCAATGGAGACCTGACAAAAGGGCACTTATCATGTCCTCCATGGCCTTGTCACCTGCCGCTCTCAGCTCTTTCAACCTGAGGATGGGGGGATGGGCGCAAGGCCCAAATACCACTTCTTCCGACCGCATCTCCAGATGGGTGCCCAACCGGCCTTCTGATAGGAAGCTGAGGCAGGCGGGCCCCATTAAGACCCTCCTGCCTCATTTGCATGGGATGATGGGATGACTCTGCTTGCGCCTCATGTGGGCACCACCGCCCCCACCACATTCCTCGCTCCCCTCCTCCCCGGGCAACACAAAGGAGATGGAAACCTTACGTGATCGCTCTCCGCCACTTCTGAAGGACGCCCTGGCTCGCAACCGAGGAAAACTGTCCCGTTCGTTTGAAAGACACGCCTCGATCCAAGTTCAAATAGGTTTTCTTTTTTTTAAAAAATCCTCTGCACGGTGTTTAGCCTCCCGATCTTCATTCGATCTCTGAGGCGAGACACAGTAATATGGGGGTAGCAAAGCGCTAAACGGGCGGTATCGCATCGGCCTGTCCTACGCCCAGCCTGATATTCAGTTCTATTGAAGTCGATGAATATCGGGCTGGGCGTAGGACGGGCAGCCAATGTGATACCGCCCGTTTAGCGCATCCGTCCAAGGCGGATTTCTACCCATCGGTGTCTTTTCCTTGCTTCAGCTCCCAGTCGCTCCCATCAGTGCAGCAGTGGATGCTAAGAGCCAGGATTTGGCATAGACATGTCCCGTGTGCATTGGGATGAAAGCAGTCTCCGCGTCTCTCAGTATCCTTGGTGAATGACTTTTCAATAAAAAAGCGTAGGATAAAACTGTAAATGTTAAGCTCCCCCAATGGGTTGGTGGGTACTGCTGGGCTCAAAATACGAGGAAGGTCGCAGGTTTGCTTCCCAGCCCTGACGACTTGTGTGTGGTAGCAACTAGGATGCTACAGTTGGGCTCAGTGCCCTAGGGCAAGGTAAATCAGGCCAGGCTCCTGCTCTTGATCACTATCCGTTGCGCATGCTGGATTGTGCGGCTACAGTGCCCCCCCCTCCATGGTCGAATAGCGTGCAGGCACTGACTGCCCAGGGTTGCACGCAAAGAATTGGCTACTCGGGCGAGGTACAGGAGGACCACTGGCGTCTGTGGCACCCTACCCCAGTCGGAACCAGTGCTTTCAGCAGAGGAGGGAACTGGGGAGAGAAAGGATGAATATCTTCAGCACTATTTACCCCCAAGCTCTCATCGAGTCGGAGCAGGCGTGGAGGAAAGATCTTGGCAAAATCGGAAATCCTAAAGATTTCCCAAAATGGAAGCTGTGTGCTACAATGGGTCGTTTCAAGGCGTTATATAACTGCAAGTTGTTGTTGTACAACAGTTGGTCACAAAGAGGAGCAAACCTCCATCAGAAACCTTCACTTGCAGACATTGGAGCAGATGGGCTCAGTGAGTAGGGTCAGTCTGTTCTTTAAGAGGAAGCTCAAGGCTCCAATTGAGGTTCGACTTCATTAAGACTGTTCTGAAAGGCACTGTCCGCAGTAATCCCATCCTTGTATCGGTTTCCCATTTACACAGAGCAGTGGCAACTGGAGAAACCGCATCTGATACTTGTCTCCTAAAATTAGCAATTGGAGGCAAAACATCTTTTCATTATCAGCAGCAAACACTGACAGGTCAGGTCACGCAGTGAGCTAGAGTGTAAAACTACTCGATTGTGTCCCAACAAATGTACATTAGTCGACCCTGAGAAGAGGGGCCGTCTGTTGGATGAGACGTTAAACCGAGGCCCCGTCTGCTCGCTCAGGTGGACGTAAAAGATCCCACGGCCACTATTTCGAAGAAGAGCAGGGAAGTTCTCCCCAGTGTCCTGGGCTAATATTCATCCCTCAACCAACATCGCTAAAAAACAGACGATTTGGTCATTATCACATTGCTGTTTGTGGGATCTTGCTGTGCGCAAATTGGCTGCCGCGTTTCCCACATTACAACAGTGACTCCCTCCAAAAATACTTCATTGGCTGTGAAGTGCGATGGAATGTCCGGAGGTTGTGAAAGGCGCGATAGAAACGCAAGGACTCTATCTTTCTATAAATAGCTAATTCCTGTTGGGCAATTGGAGGGAAATTGTTTCTCTGTGGACTGGCAACTACTCATCCGTTCCTAGCTCCTTCCCAAGGTCGGAAAAACAGCAGGAAATTACTACTTTTTTTTTGCATCTGCTACAAAGTGTGGCCCCGTGAAGTGTGCTGAACATGCCCTTGATGCAAAACCTTTATAGGCATATAATTGGCAAATGGAGGGGTTTTGCCTGTGTTAATGGCCATCCTGTGTTTGCTCTCTTGACAATGTGTTATGTGACGGAGCAGCGCAATGGTGACATGACAATATTCATGGCAGTGATCCGTCCGTCCACAGTGATCAATGGCTGCTCTTCGTAAGTGGAACATGTTCACTTGGAAACTTGGAGATCGAATGATAAGAATCAATTGATGCCAGAGCCGAGTTATTGAGGGCGTTCTCCGTGTAGAACACAGAGCTTGTCTTGGGCCTATCCCGTTAACGTGTTGCCTTGGTTGTCTTGCACACAGTTCCTCGTTGTGACTGCCACTCAGCTAAGTGACTTCAGACTCTTTTTTGCCCTTCTGCCTGTTTCCTCCATCTCCAATACAAGTAGTTGTACAGTATATTAAAAAAATCAGTGGGGCCTTTTAACAACTTTTCCAGATTTTTCTCTTCTAGAGGCAGTTACTTGAGTATGGTTCCACTAATAGACCCTCTTTGTGGGCCTGCAACGAAGGTTCACTACATTGGTTCCTGGGATGAGAGGATTGACCTATGAGGAGAGATTGAGTAAAATGGGCCCACATTCTCTGGAGTTTAGAAGAACGAGCAGTGATCTCATTGAAACATATAAGATTCTGAGAGGGCTTGACAGGGTAGATGCTGAGAGGATGTTTTCCCCTTGTGGGGGAATCTAGAACCAGGGGTCACAGTCTCAGAATAAGGGGTCAGCCATTTAAGACTGAGATGAGGAGAAATTTCTTCACTCAGAGGGTTGTGAATCTTTGGAATTCTCTGCCCCAGAGGGCTGTGGAGGCTCAGTCGTTGAGTATATTCAAGGCTGAGATCGATAGATTTTTGGACATTAAGGGAATCAAGGGATATGGGGATCGGGCAGGAAAGCGGAGTTGAGGTTGAAGATCAGCCATGACCTTATTGATTGGCGGAGCAGGCTCGATTGGGCTACTATTTCTTATGTTTATGTGTGAGTCTGGACACTTAAGTGCCAGCAGGTTATTTGACCACGAGGGGAGGGAGTAGGGTTGCCCTGGAGTCTCCAGCAATTGAAGATGGATCTCCTGGACATTGCTGCCAGCAACTCAGGAGAAAAATCATAGGGGGCATTAAACAAAATATTGTTTTTTATTTTCATTTCCTTTCAACATTATTGTTTATTAGTTATAAAAATATAGGTGTTGGGGAAGATAAGGCTGCTTGATAGTCAAGAATCATCAAATTGAGTCATGAAGAGTCTGTTCGCTGTGCAGTTGGTGTGGGGAGGCGCTGTGCCAAAAGGATGGATGTGTTGGGTAGAGCAATGGCGGGAGTGCGGGGGCGAGGCAGTGGGAGGCGGGATGTCATGTGATGAAACCTCCAGGAATACATCCAACCAGAGTTGGCAACCCTGGGGGGGCGTTGGGCAACAGGCCTCACATCCGAGCCTAAACCTGTCTTCGCCCAACACGTGCACTTTTCAGCAGGCACCACTGGACAGTGATCCGGAACGCCAGTGCTCTTTTCACAGAAAAAGGGACCGAATCATAAGATGCTGGTAAACGCCATTAAATTCTGTGCCGTAGGAACAGAACGTGACTTGTTCAGTCACCGTAGGCCAGTCGCCATGGCGATGAGCGACCCTGGCTGCCATTTTCCCTCCTTAGCATAGGGATGCTGAGGCCAGTTATACTGGTAAAACTTACTTACAAGTCATGGGAATGGTGATGTTTTCACAGGTTACATGAACACTACAAATTCATAATTCATATTTTATTCAAATCTTAGAAATTGCACCATTTGCCACCTCAGCAGCTGGGTTAGTGTGGAACAGGCTGAAGGCTTGGGAGAGGGGGTCATCTAACGGACTTATCAGCCTTCACTTTTCAAGGGTGGTCCCACCATTCAGAATAGTGAGCGCTCCCATCTGGTACATAACCTAAGGGCACTCCAGCATCCGCTGTAGATGTTAAATCAGTAACTTCCCACCGTCAGGGTCAGTAATGTTTGCAAGCCAGAATTCCCTGTGAGCCCATCGGCACTCACAGAGTCATACAGCACAGAAGGAGGCCATTCGGCCCATCGTGCCTGTGCTGGTTCTTTGAAAGAGCTCTCCAATTAATCCCACTCCCCAACCCTGCAAATGTTTCCCTTTCAAGTATTTATCCAATTCCCACTCACTGTTTAAACAGAACTTTTCAACAAACTGACTGAAACAAGAGTAGACAAGTTAATCCAAGGTCTTTTGATTTCTGAGGGTGAAAATCGCTCAGTGGGCTTGGCTGGTGGTGACCATCACTGATGTGAACAACTTGGGAAAGTTCCTTTTCTCGTTGCTTGGAAAAGCTACACTGCCCGTACACCACCTGACTACGCCTCCCTCCCCACCCCCAGAAAATAAACTCCGCGCAAACCGCCGGTAACCTGTCGAAGCTTGAACAAAAAGCCCTGAGGATAGCACAAAACCTATAGTTATGGTTACGCCACATTAGCTCATCTTGTGAGCCTGTTGTGACAAATCTTCCCAGCTGTCTGACATTCTGTGAATGAACTGTGCATTATCAGGTGCACTTAAGCCTGGCCCACGGCCTTTGACCTCCAAGGAACCTTACCGAACCAAGGGGAAAACCGATAGTTGGCCACTTTGGGTCTCCGCGACACATTTTGACTCCTTTGTCAGTGAGAATAAATGTTTGTGAGCTTGATTTGTTTTGGTTTCTTTCCAAATTTCTCCTCTCTTCTAACTGTTAGAGCAGCCCAGCTTGATCCTGTCCTTATTCACCAGCGATATGTTTTTTTCCCCCTTTCCTTAGACCAGCAGTAGGGTCGCCAACTCTGGTTGAACATATTCCTGGAGGTTTCATCACATGACTTCCTGCCTTCAACTGCCCCGCCCCCACACTCCCACCATTAGTTGCCCGGCATGTCAATCCATGCGGCGCCCCGCCTTCCCACACCCATTGGCAAGTGAACAGACTCTTCGTTACCCAATCGGATGATTCTTGACTGTCAAACAACCTTTTTTCCCCCATGTCCGATATTTTTATATCGAATAAACAATAGTGTTCAAAAAAAAAAATCTTTTAAAAGCACAACCTCTGATTTTTCTCCTGGGTTGCTTGCAGCGGTGTCCTGGGGATTAATCTTTCATTCCCAGCGACTCCAGTCCAATCCTGGAGGAGTTGGCAACCCTAGCCACAGGGGCACTGCTGAGAATCGTAGCACCCCTTAACTGCTGCCCGAGCTGAGACCAGCTAGCTCCACATAGACAGGAGATCGGACCTAGGACCTTCCTGGACCAGTGAAGCTCAGTACCACTTTGTGTGGTGCCTTTACACATTGAGCCGGCGTGAGTCTGTTTCACTCATAATCGTGTGCGGAATAAGAAATGATTAGCAGTGCGAGCAAAAAAGAAGTCAAGGGTGGGAGTTTAAAAAAATGTCACCAAACAATAGTCCCACTATTTTAAAAGGAGGGAGATAGAATGATTAGAAGGCAATATCAGTTTAAAATTGATGCTGCAGTACAGTGATAAACTGTCGTGTGTGTGTGCATGAATATAGTGCAGCTCCTATATTTGTTCGGGTTTTTTTATTGAGGAACCAGGGTAACGAACCAAGGTCAAAAGTGCAGGACACCACTAAGATCCAAACGGGTAGGAGAGAAGACAGTGGTGACACCAGCCTTTGCCTTTAAAAGCCCATCTGCTATATTACCATGATCCACGTTTGTAAATCGCATGCAGGCTGATGCTGAAATTTGATCGCCCTGCACCAGCATAAAGAGCAGATGATCCCAGGTACTGCATCATAGTGTTTCTGTAATGAGAAAATGCTGTTTAGTAGTTTCAGCCATGGCCCAATTCAGGGCACCTTGTATCTCTCTTATAAATGTTGAAGGGGTGATCAAATCGAGGTGTTTAAGATGATTAAAGGAATTGATAGAGTAGACAGAGAGAAACTATTTCCTCTGGTGGGAGAGGGGGCATAACCTTAAAATTAGAGCCAGGCCATTTAGGAGTGAAATGAGGAAGCACATCTTCACACAAAGGGTAGTGGAAATCTGGAACTCTCGCCCCCAAAAAGCTGCTGATGCTGGAGCTTTCAAGACTGAGCTCGATAGATGTTCGTTAGGTTAGGGGATCTGGTGCAAACTGTAATATTAAAAACAGGCGACAAAGTGTGTCATCAGCACTGGAGATTCACGCCAGTGAATGAATAAGGATGATTCGTGCAGATGAACTTTTAAGAAGTTAGGGGGCAAAATTCGGTTGCTTTGCGCCTCCCGTTAGCGCCCTAAGAGGGCCCTAACGGGGCGCAAAGCAACTAGCGCCCAGGCGCGGCGCCGCCAACGCCTCCCGCGAAATTCAGCGGGAGGTTAGCGGCAGCGGTAACCGTTCGCGCCCCGCGCCGCTGCGCCGCCAGCGATGATGTCATTGCTGTACGCAGCGCCCCGGCCGCAATCTTCGGTAGCGCCCCCTGACTTACCGCCGGACGCTATGTCCGACAGGGTCAGGGGGGCCTACCTGCGGCGGGGGCGGGGCTAATTAAAGGCGAGGTGCCGGGCGGCCAGTTTTGTTGCTGGCCGCCTGCCAGCACCTGCCCCCTCTGCCATCCCCAGCCTCCTGAGCAGCCCCCCTGCGGAGTGCCGGCTGCGCTCCGTGAGCCCGGCACTCCTCTTGAGTGCCGGGCTCTTTAGCCGGCACTCCGATCCCGGTGGCCCAGCTGGGCCCCGGGTCGCGCTGCACAAGGACCCTCCCCTTTAAGAAAGGGAGGAAGGCCTGCAGTACCGCGGCGCGACGTGTTGCAGAACGTGGCGCTGCGGCACGTAGCGCCGCGATATTCCCTCGCAGCGCCCCAAGAGGGAGGCGGGGCACTTCCAGTAGAGCCCCGCTTCCCTCTTGAGGCGCTACCGGTGAATGTTGGTCGCGGGGCGCTAATTTTTTCGGGGCGCGAAAAGTAGTGCCCCGGCGAAGTTAGCGCCCCAAAGGGGGCGCGACCCAATTTTTCCCCCTTAGTGTTTACAAAGGCGAGAATGAAGCCTGTTAACAGTGTCCATCGTGTATCTGGATGGCAAAGCTGCTCAGTAGAATATAAACGGCTTGAGGTAAATCCCTGACCGTACACTTTTAAAATGGCACCAAATAATGCGCTGCTTATTAAAATGCCGCGCTCAAAAGTTCAGCACTTTAAAGCCGTGCCATTAATTTTGTCCGAGATCGCGCTGCTGCTACCTTTTTCATAATGTGCGGGGCGCAACTAGAATTGTAACCGATGATCTCAAATATCTTGTGAAAATGGTTCACTACAAGCATAGGGACAACTAGAGATAGGGACAACTTGGGTTGGGAAGAAGGGAATGGGTAAGGTTTGGGGTGGGGAGAATTTGAAACGTATTTCTCGGGGATTTTGAACTTTTGCACATTGTGCTTTTAACAAAAGAGATTCATTACTTGTCAGGGTGATTGCTTCACTGGGGAGTATTTGGGCAGGCCCACTTCACGGAATAGCCAGGATCGCCCACTCTCAGAGTTCAAGGTACTCGATTGTGTTTCACAAGGGGATTGCTAGGAGGGGTATTGCCATGCTGCTGGCAGTCTGTGCTCTTCGAGCCTCAGAATGATAACCCAAGCCATGGAAATTCATCGTAACAGATGAAGGGCATACCTGAACCACAGAGAGTCATTCAAACACTCCTTTAAAAACCACTGTCCAATTCATGTTGCCTCTCTGTCTGCTGCTGGGACCCTCCTCCTTGTCCCTCAGTACGGTGTCAGATTGTGAGTTTGGGATGCATCTCGCTCACTCCCTCATCCCTCGACTCCATGCCGGCATACCTGTAGTAGTTAGAAGAGAGTGCCGCCTTTCAGAACATCCCAAAGCACTTCACAGCCAATGAAGTACTTTTGGAGTGTAGTCACTGTTGTAATGTAGGAAACGTGGCAGCCAATTTGCGCACAGCAAGCTCCCACAAACAGCAATGAGATAAATCTGTTTTGGTAAAGTTGGTTGAAGGATGAATGTTGACCAGAACACTAGGACAACTCCCCTACTCATCTTCGAATAGTGCCATGGTTTTGTGTCCATCTGAACAGGCAGACAGGACCTCGGTTTAACATCTCACCCTAAGGGCGGGACCTCTGATAGTGTGGCACTCCCTCAGTACTGTACTGAAGTGTCCTAAGAGGGCGCTAATGGGGCGCACAGCAACTAGCGCCCGGGCGCGGCGCCGCCAACACCTCCCGCGAAATTCAGTGGGAGGTTAGCGGCGGCGGTAACCATTAGCGCCCTGCTCGCGCCCCGGCCGCGATCTTCGGTAGTGCCTCCTGACTTACCGCCAGACGCTATGTCCGACCGGGTCAGGGGGGGCCTACCTGCGGCCGGGCGTGGCGCTGCGGCACATAGCGCCGCGATATTCCCTCACAGCGCCCCAAGAGGGAGGCGGGGCACTTCTAGTAGCGCCCCGCTTCCCTCTTGGGGCACTACCGATGAATTTCGGCCACGGGGGGTGCTAATTTTTTCGGGGCGCTAACCCCGGCGAAGTTAGCGCCCCAAAGGGGGCGCAACTCAATTTTTCCCCCCAAGTCTCTGGGGTAGTGCTTGAACCCACAACCTTCTGACTCAGATGCAAGAGTGCTACCAACTGAGCCACGGCTGACTGCAGTTTGAAAACCAGTGCTTTATAAATTCTGCAACCTTATAGCTGGTAACTGTTTTACATTCAGGCAGCACCCCTGCTGCTCATATGTAGTTTCCCAGTGCTGCATAATGACTTTTATGAATGGTTTAGTTGGCCACCAGGTTTCATTTCAGAAGGGACTTTCAGTTACTGGGGTGAAGTTGACAGATTCAACATTGAGTATTCCGCGGAGTGTCCCTTTAAACAAAATTGGAGTGTTTATTTTGGGTTGTGGAAAAGAGTAATGGCACGATTGCAATATTAGATCACGTGGGGAAACGGTTACCTTGCAACTGTCAAAAGTAATCCTGTGAAAAAGTGGTATCAGGCCACTCCAGAGACCACATCCATTGTATAAAGTGCTGTCTGCCACAGATTGCAATCACTGCAGAAACAAAGCTTTATTGGGTCACTTTTATCCCCTTTTAACTTGGGAATAGTAGATGGCGTGGAGGGGGCCTCAAAAGAGGTGGATAAATAAGAACTGTTTGGGGGGAAAGAACTAGTTCATTAATGCTTTGAAAGGTTGGCGTTCCTTTTAAAGTACCCACTCCTTGCCCTGTTGGGGATACTGGCAGTGAATGTTGCTGATTGAGCTGTCTGCGTGTATGTATTGTGTGGCCTGGTAACAGACAGGGAGCACACGGATAAAACCTTTTTGTGATCGTTGAGCTGTAAAAGGCTGAGAATAATTACAAAGCACAAAAACCAACAACTGCTCGTGTCAAAGGTCAGCGCAGACAAAGAGCAGGCTTCAAACCCTGAGTGACCCCCCCAGTGCAGAAATAGGAAACAGTCAATGGCCTTTGCTGTTTGTTTAACACTGGTCTGGTGATCCGGTACAGTTAAAGCCTTTTAATTGGCCACTCCAGTGGAGAAAGAATTGTCAAATTAAAGGGGCACCGTCTTCACAAAACATGTTTGGAAAATCTTTCTCTTTTTAAACATTTGGTTAGAAAGGCATGCCACCCCTGTGTTAAAATGTCATCACGATTCTCCCCCTTTTCCAAACAAGAAAAAGTTTGCCTAACATTTTTCTCAGAAAGACAGTTCCCCTTTAAGTGAAACATCAGTACTGAGTTAAATATTGTACTTATTTTGGGAATTAATTGGAGTCTGAGGACAAGTCACCCATAAGGGAATTTCCTAATCATTATTAGAAGCAGGATTCTGAAACCAGAAGACTTTGTAGACCCCCCAGATCCAATTACAGGAGACCAATATTGAACTCAAGGACCCAAAGTACAAAGCCTTGGTGCAAGAATCACGTTCTTCTCCTAGAACTAGATATGCCAGTGAAAGATCAAGTAGGAGAACATAAATACTACACCAACCTTCATTTAGACATGTTTCAGCTTTTCTATTGGGACTCATTTGAATATCTATTGGGCATAAAACCAGACCTCACACTGCTTCCCAATTAAGGATGTCATCGTTGATTTTTATCAGATAATGGTGCAGCATTTTGCAACTAAGTACTTCATTGGATGCCTGGGATTTATGTTCGTTTATTAACCCATTCCCCAGCATGCAGTAAAGAAATGGCTTGCAATGTTGCATTGCGTTTGGGAAGCAAATGGTGGTGTTTGAAGTGGGGTTTGTTACAATGCATAAGCATGGTGGTAATATCACAGACCAGCAGGTTGTTGCAGTCAGTTAGTCACCGAACTGTACCTTTTTGTTGAAGATTCCCCCTTCTTGCACTGCAGAGGTACATTTGGCAGTATCTCGTTCCCTCAGTCAGATGTTAATAGTGTGGTCATAGCATACATCGTGTTAGTTTGGCTCTTGCCTCTGAGTCAGAAGGTCGCGGGTTCAAGTCCCACTCCAGGGACTTGAGCGCATAACCTAGGCTGACACTCCAGTGCAGTGCTGAGGGAGTGCTGCTCTGTCGGAGTTGCCGTCTTTCAGATGAGACGCCATCTGGCTGTTCTGGTTGGGTAGATTTTGAAGATCCCATGGCACTATTTGAAGAGGAGTGGAGGAATTCCCTTGGTGTCCTGGGCCAACATTCCTCCCTCAACCAACACCACCAAGAACAGATTAGCTGGTCATACGTCTGATGGCTGGTTGTGGATGTTGCTGACACTGTGCTAACTAAATGCCAGTATTTCTTTCTTTCAATAATTCCTTCGATGAACACCTGATCGCACCATGCTAATAAGTGGGAGGCTGTGTGTGGAGCCAAAGCACTTCCAATGAGAGGGAGGGGAGGTAAAAATCAGAGAGTTACTGCCCCCCAGCCCAGTCTCACACAGATGGCTTCACCTCCACTCAGTGCCTCTCTACAATGATGAACCTGCTTCTCATTCTGAGAAAACTGAATTTGAAGAACGAGTAGTGCCGTGATAAAAGTAGACTAGGCTTCATATTCTATTTTTTTAATTCTTCTCGTCACACCTGGATTTCTTTTTGAATGGCTGACAAAACATTATTTCTGTGACTGGATTTTTTGGAGTATGGCTTACTGTAAAGCTTGGGTTATAAAATGTACAAGTCTATAATTTGGTGCTCAAATTATACAGTTGTTTTGATTTTAAAAAGAGGAAACGGTGTGTTTCCCAGCATTTAGAGAACTTAAACAGGATAGACTGTAAATACAGCCTTTCTATCTGATTTCATTATTGGCGTGCTCGTCCTTTGCATCTTGCTATGTTGCCGGTGTCCTGGGGCCACTATTTATCCCTCAACCAACACCTAAAACAGATGATCTGGTCATTATCACATTGTTGTTTGTGGGAGCTTGCTGTGCACAAATTAGCTGCCGCGTTTCAAACCTTACAACAGTGACTCCACTTCAAAAAGCACTTCATTGGCTGTAAAGTGCTTTGGGACGCCCTGAGGTCGTGAAAGGCGCTATAGAAATGCAAGTTCTTTCTTTCCATGTGTACACACCTAAGACCGACTCCACAGCCAGGCCGTTTTTGATTGCCATTCAGAGGAGGAGCTTCTCCTCCTCAGTTGAGGAATGCTCATGGCATTTGTAGACCCTCCTCTCCCTCAACCAGGTGCTGAAAGTGGGACCATTCTGGTCAGTGCCACGCTATGTAACATATTCCCCCTAGCTCACGTTCTTGGAATCGCCTACTGAAAGCTGAGGGCGGGGTGGTTGCCATCGATGCTCTCCTTCCTCCCCCACCCCTCAGATGAATTACCGGCTCCCTTGAAGACTCAGCAAGTTTACCTGGTTTAATTTAAATTCCAAGCAGAGTCCATTCACGAGTGATCTATCGGTGTAATATTGGAATTGACTACATTCTGTCTCTTGGTTTCTGTTCAATTATATTCTCAAATGGACAACTTTTCCACAACCTGCCAGCATTCGGCACTCCCAAGTCAGATATAGTGTATTTAGATGCAGCGTAATGCTTGCTCTCAACTGCCCCAGCAATGCGCCTTAAATTAAAAACCTCAGAACAGCACCCATGTGACACTTCCACTTCTCACATCAGCCAACCTTCTGCCCCCTCTGAGCGAAACTGTCAATTGGTTCCAAATTACTGGCTCTTCTCTGTGGCCACAGAAGGAAGTGGTTTGAAACTCCCTAAATCAGGTAAACATGCTGAGTCTTTGAGGGAGCCAGTAATTTATCTCTTTAATACCTGCTATACAATAACTTGGAATTAGGAGCAATAACGTGTGTTGAGAAAAAGGTTTGTCCATCTCATACATTGTTAGGTTGGGCTTGTCCCTGTGACCACATGGGCTCAGCACCACTGATAACCTATCGTTCAGCTTCCTTTTTTTATTCCTCGCTACTTCTGATCTGATTTCTTTTAATCTTTTCCTATTATATAGCTGCCTCTCTTTCTGTGCTAATCATTCTCCCTGCCTATTTAAACAGTGAGACATGCCGACGAGATCCCTCGATGCAATCAAAATAGCTACAAAGTATTCTGATTGCCTTTGTAATCTCTTTGATTTTTCCCCCCCCTCCATTTCCGTTGATTTTGTGAATATTTCAGTGAGTACTGAATGCCGATGACTTTATTGGGATGGATTGACTTGGAGGAGATATTGGAGTGCAAGGCAGTGTCACATTCACAGCTGGAATGATGCCAAGTCAACCTTGAATTGCCACAAGTATTTCAGTGAAGTGTAATGGTGGCTCGTTGACATTTTCATGCAATGAGTACTTCAACTGTGAAACACACCCACAGTTCAATTTCTGAATATTGTCCTTCCAGACTTGGGTTGTGACTGGAACAAGCTCTTTGAGCTCAAATTATCTAATGCCTTGAAAGTTCTGGCCCAGTCCAGTATGAATTTCAGCATGATCTTTCCACTGGAGATCTAGTTGCCTATGTTTTATGGAACTCTGCTCATGAATACTTTGTCTAATCATCTATAATTGTCTTTGACATCTCCAAAACCTTTGACAGGATCTGGCACAGTGCACTTAAAATTAAATGACTATTATAGGACTTCCCACCAAAGCAATGTTCATGCCTATTTAGATTCCTCTCATATCATTCTATCGCTTATCCCGCTGTCTCGTTTTCCAATGGCTCAGTTTCCCCCGTGCTCTGTCCTTTCTCCAACTCTGTTCCTTCATCACATCACTGACCTCGTCCACTCATCATCCAACCACGTCCACTCTTTAGTTGATGGTTCCACTCCACATTCATCAACTTCCTTCAAATCGTTCACGTCACAGCCTCCAGTTTGCTCTCATTGCAATGGTTGAACCACTACAACTAGATCTCCTCCATTCCCATCAATGGACATCTTGTTTCTTTCAGGCACATTTCTCACAAACCTAACGAACAGCTATCACCTCTTACCCTTGATGGCTTCACACTTAATCCTCCATGCATCAAACGTCTGGCCCTCACTATCTCCTCTGATCTCACATGAAACTCCCATATCTCCTCCATTGGTAAGGTGGCCTCCAAGAAGCTCATTTTCCTCTTTCAGGCCAAAAACTTCTTTTCCTCTCAGCTACTCTTGATTTTCGTAAAAGGCAAAGTCTGCAAGGCTTGAATATTTGCCAGCAGAACAACAGTGACTACACTTCAAAGATAATTAATTGGCAGTAAAATGTTTGGGACATCAAGAGGACATGTCTTTCTTATAACTGGGGAAGCTCTTTCAGCACATCCCCAGCACTCCTGGGCACGATGCAAAAAAAAAGCTTCTTATCTGATAGTCAACCCTTCTCTTACCTCTAGCCTCTCTATGTCCTTTCTTGTCTTTATCGATGCTACAATACTCAGTGCTCCTTTGAACTTTCCTCTCTTGTTCCTTCTATGCTCTCAATATGTTGTCCTACACAATCTTGCTTCTTTTTACAACCTCATTGTGTTGACGTCAAGACTCATTGCAATCCTCATTCTTTCCAAGTACCTCAAAAGTGTGGAACTCATACCCTGCCTCAGTCTTTCCTCTGTCCTTGAATCTGCAGGACATCATCTGTTCACTAACTTGTTGATTTACCTCATCTAGTCATTCAATCTTTTAACCTTGATGGTGTGCTGTACTATGGATCTTGAACCTAGATTTCTCAATGAAAAACACTTGGATGAAGTACTGGTAGTTCCAGATATCAGTAGTGTGGAAGTAGTTTAAGATGATGAACTAAGAGTGCCAAAAAAACCATATTGCACATTAAAGCACATTATTTCTCTGGTATTGGTGTCAATATGCCAGAGGAGTCCAATGATAATACTGGAGCTAATGATACTTATTAAGCTTTCCATGCAGTTAGGTCCTGCCCTGTGATATTCATCCTCTCTCAGCGCCAAACAAAAATATACCACAAATGAACAGAATTAAACAGAGGGACATTAAAGTAGATCTGAATTTTGCATAACTGAGAAATCCATATAAGTACTGCGGACCTGTCTGGCTTGGGTATCAAGTAAAAGAGCCTGGCACAGAGGATCGGCTCAGTTTCAATCCCCCTTTGCCAATCCTCCTTGAGCCAACTTGACACCAAAGAGTGCCTGCTGACTGCTGCTTGTTTAAAGGACTGGCATATATATCATTGAAATGGCAGAAGTGCATGGATAATGGCAACGTAAGTGAGCTATTTAACTTAGAAGGTGAGTGCAGAACTGGGGAACATAAGTGCAAAATTAATGGGCTGCAAGCGAGATAAAAGGTTCGAAGATTTCTTCTCTCCCCCCCCCCCTCCACATACTAATACACACGTGGAAGACTCCCAGCAGATGCAGTCAATGCTGTGTGAATCAACCCCTTCAAACAAGCTAGATGAACGTCTACTGAAAAACAGGTTGCGAGGTTATATACATAAACATTGACCAAGATAATACTTTATGGAACAATTATGAGGAAAGATTGGGCTTTGTAGACTTGGAAGGAGATGTCTGAGAGAGAGGGTCCTTATCGAGCTACATAAGATCGTGAACGATATAGAAAATGTAAATCCGAAACACTACTCAATGTTAAACCATTGCTGGTGGACACACTTCCAGGGCAAATTCAGGACAAGTGCAAGGAAGTTCTTTACAGAAAAAGTGATCCCCACATAGGGTCCTTATTTTTAATTCGAACTTGCCATCATCGCTCCAAAAGGGTTTGAAATGCCTCAGTTTCCTCCCCCTCCTCCCTGAAGCTGCTGATGGCGAGGCGAGTTCAGCAGCAAATTGAACATTGGGCCAAAAAACAGTTCAAGAAAAAAAGAAATGGTCTCTTTTTTATTGTGTTGCTTGCTTGTTTAAAACATTGTTGCCTTCAATCCATCTTTCTGCTGGCTTGCTTTTGTGTCTCGATCCTCGCTGCCTCAACTGCCAGCTCAGGAAGGAGAGTTATTCTATCTCGCCGTTCCAAACAGACTCTGGCTTATTTCTGGATCCAGAGGTTTTGGGAGTGTTTGGTCATTGGGCTGCGTGCTGCGACTGTGCGTGGAGATCTGTGAATTGCTGTAAGCGTGCAGCGGGTGTGAGAACTGGACTATATCTGTGTGCCACTTCGGGTTGCCAACCCTCCAGGATTGGCCTGGAGTCTCCAGGAATTAAAGATTAATCTCCAGGATACTGCTGCCAGCAAAACCCGGGAGAAATATCATCGGGGCGTTCAGAAAATTGTATTTTTTTTTACATTTTCTTTGAACACTTTTGTTTAATAGTTACAAAAGATATCAGACATGGGGTAAAGGCTGTTTGACTGACAGGCAAGAATCATCCAATTGGCTAATGAGTCTGTTCGCTTTCCGATTGGCCGTGGGAAGGCGGGGCTGCTGTCGGGCGACCAATGGCGGGAGTGTGGGGGCGGGGCAGTAGGAAGCAGGAGGGTCATGTGACGACACTTCCAGGAATATGTCCCACCAGAGTTGGCGACCCTAGCGCCACTCAAATTACAGATTCTCAACCCGAAACCAAAGAGGGCAGGACCGAGACAGAAGTCATTTTGACTTTGGGAAATATCGGGAGAGATATGCATAACGGGCGGCTGAATCGATAGCGCCCGTTTTACACTATCGCCCAAAAAGGCATCTAACCCCCCCTCCAGAGGTTGAGCAAGATAGGAAGAGCTGATTGCCTAATGGTGTAGCACTCGAACACGCAGACCAGAGACCCCAGGGTCAATCCTCCCTCTGTGCGATTTCAGGTCGAACAGCCTGCTGTTCAGTTTTTTCGGTTCTTGTGAATGATCTGCTTGGGCGAGGTACTGGCGCGCAGCTAGCACCTGTGGAACCTTGCCAACCGCGAGATGCTTGTGCCCTTCAGGAGAGGAGTAAACTGGCAAAGAACGAGAGGGATACAAGAGCAAAGAGGAAGACTCCATTCCGACACATTATGTCAATGTTATTAGACATGAGTGCACGTCGCACATACTAATTATGTCCTCCCTCACAACAGCTCCCCGCAGGTTTGTCAAATTGACTTGTGTGAAGAATGCGTCGGGTTTGCATGTGGTCACCAGGGATTTATTAAATGGGAACCAGAAGGTAAAATTCCACAAGTAATGGGAAAACTCCAGTGCTTATATTATGCGAGCCACCAGCTCGCACTGAATACAGGCTGCAGTTGGTAACAGGAGCACCGGGGCAAGGAATGTAAGTAAATGATTACATTAACAAGGAGCATGTGGAACTCCGAGCTCGCTCGTCAACCGAGATTTCAATTTGAACAAACTGCATTCGGCCAGATTTCTGCCGCTAACTACTACTTCTAATTGGTTCCGTTTAAGCAATGGCATTTCACAACCAGGCAGGGTTCGGTGAACAAAATGGACGCAGCTCATTCAGTAAAGATTTTAACGGTGACTGTTCTTAACGCAAGCAAGGCTCAAGAGATGGCGTGTGGGTGGCCACAGATTGGAGGCCTATCGCACTGAGCCACAGATGAGGGTTCAGCACCTCAGCATAGTCCGTTCCTAGCCTCACATGGTGTCGACGCCTTAGTTGGAGGGTAGGAAGCATCGAGAGGCAAAGTCGCCAAGATAGCGGTTGTTTGCGTCACAGACAGGCAGGGAGCAAGTTTTCTGGTCTTGTGAGTGGTGAAAGGCGGCCAGTTGGAGAGGCGACTTAATGGGAGTTTAAAAAAAAGTCTTGACATGAGAAAATATTTTCTTCAGAGAGGGAGATACCTGACAAAGACGTGAGAAAGCTGGCCATAAATGCTTCTCCAACACCAATCACGCCTCCTCTCCCCGGCCTCCACCGCACCCCCACCCCCCTACCCAATTACAGAGGTGACCGCCAGAAACAGCCCTGCAGGCTCTACAGTGCTGCTGAATGCAAAATCAATAGGTAGCCCACTTGTGCGTAGGTGCTCCTACTCTTCTTGATCTGAAAGTCAGCATTTGCAGAGACTGGAATGAAAGAAAAAAAGACTTGCATTTATATAGCGCCTTGCACGACCTCAGGACGCCCCAAAACACTTCACAGCCAATGAAGTACTTTTGAAGTGTAGTCACTGTTGTAATGTAGGAAATGCAGCAGCCAATTTGCACACAGCAAGCTCCCACAAACAGCAATGTGGTCATGACCAGATAATCTGTTTTTAGTGATGTTGATTGAGGAATAAATATTGGCCAGGACACCGGGGAGAAAACTCCTGCTCTTATTTGAATCGTGCCGTGGGATCTTTTACGTCCCTCCGAAAGCGCAGACTTGGCCTCGGTTTAACGTCTCATACGAAAGACGGCACCTCCGACAGTGCCGCACTCCCTCAGCACTGCACTGGGAGCGTCAGCTTAGATTTATGCGCTCAAGTCTCGGGAGTGGGACTATGAACCCACAACCTTCTGAGTCAGAGGCGAGAGAGAGAGAGTGCTACCCACTGAGCCACGGCTAAGTGAGCACGTGCTCCCGTTAGCATTCACCGCCGTAGCTGTCATCAGTGAAGTGTTTTTGGCTTGGCTGTCACTGGTCTGTGGCAGGTCTAGCGGTTGGAGACTCAGGCAGGTGTATGGCGGAGCCGTGATTCAGCTGGTCGTCATAGGATGACCATGCTCACGAAACAGAAAAGAATCCACTCGCGATTTCAAATCTCACTGGTCTCTCACTATCTGCAAAGGTTTTTTGTGGATAACAGAACGTGTCGCTATTGGGAGATCAAAAAGCTGGAAATCTGGTGGGGAAACAACAGAAAACACTGGGAGCACTCAGGAGCTCAGGCAGCCTCTGTGGAGAATGAAGGGTGAGGTTCATGTTCCAGGTCATCAGGACTGGCAGTGGCGTTGGCTCTGTTTCTCCTTATAAGCGGCCCTTCTGTAAGACCTCCCGGTTCTGAGGAAGGGTCATCAACCTGAAACATTAACCCCACCCTTCTCTCTCGACAGAGGTTGCCTGACCTGCTGAGTGTTTCCATGGATATTCAGAGGGTGGTTAATGGGGCATGTGTTAACATCAGATAGAGTGAGATGAAGAGGGTGGGAGGAGGCTCGTGTGGAGCATAAACACCGGCACGGACCAGTTGGGCCGAATGGCCTGTTTCTGCGCGGTATGTTCAATGTAATCCTAGTATGCGCAAAGATGATTTGTGAGTAAGGTCTTCAGTCGGTTGAGTCCTTTTGAAAGGAAAAAGATTGGTGCAAAGATAACATCGTGAAACTTGGGTAACATTCTTCAGCTTCAGTCCCTGGTCTAGAATCCGTCCATTCATGTCTTGGAAAGGAAGAGTGGAATCTTAAAATGCTCAATTACACTCCTTAAAATATCCCAGTGAACAGGAACAGCCTTCGTGTGTCAGGACAAAGCTGACAGGAAAAGGGATTTCCTCCAAAAACAGATGGGGGTTTTTGAAAGGTCATGGAAGGGCTGCATACCTCCAGCTTGGACTGGGCCATCAGTGTCAAACCAATGGTATTCTAACATTTGGTTTGCAGAGTCCCAGAGCAACAGCAACATTGAATATGGAGAGATATTTTTAAGCCCTACAACTCACTGCTTGCCAAGTAAGTCTTATGATTAGAAAACTAGGGTTGCCAACTCTGGTCCGGCATATTCCTGGAGGTTTCACCATGTGACCTCCCACCTCCAACAGCCCCGCCCCCACACTCCTGCCATTGGTCGCCCGACACACCCAGCCTCCCAGCTCACCGCTGGCGAAAGGTCATCGAGCTGAAACGCTAACTCTGTTTCTCTCTCCACAGATGCCGCCTGACCTGCTGAGTGTTTCCAGCATTTTCTGTTTTTATTCTGTAGTAAACATGCCTGCTCTTCTGCATCAACCTCAAAACTTTCCCCTGACCCATGCAGAGCAGCAAAGTTGATCTCCGCTTTGCGTGGAGTTAACTGATCCCAACATGGAAACATAGAAGATAGGAGCAGGAGTAGGCCATTCGGCCCCTCGAGCCTGCTCCGCCGTTCAATGCGATCATGGCTGATCATCCAAATTCAGTACCCTGTCCCTGCTTTCTCCCCATATCCCTTGATCCCCTTAGCCTTAAGAAATATATCCAACTCCTTCTTGAATATATTTAATGAATTGGCCTCAACTACCTTCTGTGGTAGAGAATTCCACAGGTTCACCACTCTCTGGGTGAAGAAATTCTTCCTCATTTCTGTCCGAAATGGCTTCCCCCTTATCCTTAGACTGTGACCCCTGGTTCTGGACTCTCCGGCCATCGGGAACATTCTTCCTGCATCTAGTTTGTCCAGACCTGTCAGAATTTTATATGTTTCGATGAGATCCCCTCTCATTCTTCTATACTCCAGCGAGTATAAGCCCAATCGACCCAATCTCTCCTCATATGTCATTCCTGCCATCCCAGGTATCAGCCTTGTGAATCTTCGCTGAACTCCCTCCATGGCAAGAACATCCTTCCTCAGATAAGGCGACCAAAACTGCACACAATACTCAAGGTGTGGTCTCACCAAGGCCCTGTACAACTGCAGCAGGACATCCTTGCTCCTGTACTCAAACCCTTTCGCTATGAAGGTCAACATACCATTTGCCTTCTTCACCGCCTGCTGCACCTGCATGCTTACCTTCAGCGACTGGTGCACAAGGACACCACGCTGGCAATAGGGACACTATTAACCTCAGCAGCCCTGGCTTAGGGAGGCGACGCTTCAGCCAGGATTCCTAATCTTGAATGCTATCCATTGACTCCTGCTGGAATGCACACATGCCAGACGAGGACAGGATTAGGCTCGTCTGTGATGCCCCAAGAGTCAAATATCCTGCAGGCACTTGCTATCTTCTGTGCATTTATATTGCACCTTTTGTGTAGCGACATCCCAGAGCACTTCACACAATGTATTGCTTTTTGATTCAGTAATTGGCGAATGCAGTAGTCCTTCTGAACCAGTGACATTCCAGGAATAGCATTGAGGTGAATGACTGGTTAATCTGTTGTTGATGGTGTTGGTTGAGGAATGAATGTTGGCCACAACACTTGCTGTTCTTTTAACTCCCTGCTCGTAGAAGAGCACACTGAAATCTTTTGACCAGAACAGGCACTTTGGTTTACTGTCTGGTTGGAAGACTCGCACACGAAGAATGGTCACGTTGGTGAGGTATCTGTGCCCCAGCAAGAGCACCTCCAAGTCACAAGAGTAGAAAATTGGAGGGGGAAAGATGGATGTCAAAAATGGAACTTGGAGTTTAGCTAGAGATAATGGGCTGGATTTTCATAGACCCGTGGAGGCGGGTTTGGAGGCGTGTGGAGGGTTAAAATTGCGAAAAGTGGCGGGCGGACCCGATCCCGCCTCCATTCCGCCTCCACGCAATTTTGATGAAATCGTGTGCGGTGTTCCTGTCTCCGTCCCGCCTCCAAGAGGCGGGAGAGGCCATTAAAGCCCTTAACAAGCCCTAAATTGGCTCTGTAATGCCATTTTGAAACATTTTAGCTAGTTTAACCCTTTTCCCACGTGAAGCACGCCTGATCTGAAACACGCCAGTGAAACCTGGCGGGAGCACAAGTGGATAGCTGACTATCAGCTGCAGGTCCACTATTACACCGGAGATGTGATGAAGGTAGTAGTAGTATTAGGTCTGAAAGTCGCCTCTGATGCTGCTGCATTGAATGTCTTCAGAGACTGCCTGGCCTTTGCTGTGAGAGGACCTGGATGCAAAAAAAATTCTCTCTCTCTCTCTCAGAGATGCTGCTCATTTTGCATCCAGGTCCTCTCACAGCAAAGGCCAGGCAGTCTCTGACCTGCAATGTAGCAACACGGTGGCATAGTGGTTAGCACTGTTGCCTCACAGCGCCAGGGACCCGGGTTCGAATCCGGCCTCGGGTGACTGTCTGTGTGGAGTTTGCACATTCTCCCCGTGTCTGCGTGGGTTTCCTCCGGGTGCTCCGGTTTCCTCCCACAGTCCAAAGATGTGCGGGTTAGGTTGATTTGGCTATGATAAATTGACCCTTAGTGTTAGGGGGATTAAATACGTGGGGTTACGGGGATAGGGTGGGATATGTGTCGGTGCAGGCTCGATGGGCCGAAATGGCCTCTATCTGCACTGTGGGGATTCTGTGATTCTGTGATTCTGTAGCAACAATGATGACATCATCAGAGGCGACTTTCAGACTGAAACCACTAATTGGTTCATGGGTTCCCACATGCTGGAACTCAATTGCCCAATTAAGTGAAAATTGCATCAATCTCCCATATCCAATTGCAGTCGGGTGGATAACACGAAATGCGGATGACACGACCCCAACCCGCCCCAGTATCAAAATCCAGCCCAATGAATTCTGAGGAAGAGTAAACTCCATGTCTGGTGTAGATAAAGGGCTGGTCATTGGGGCTAGAGAGGGTCAGAAAGATTACAAAGAAAATAGCAGCAACAACATACACTTAAGCAGTGCCTTTAACATGGTGAAATGTCCCAAGGTGCTTGACATGGAGAAGGGCGGTGGAGGAGAGAGAAATCGTAGGATGAGCAGGGACTGAGAGAAATGTTAGGGGAGGTGACAGAAGGCGTGGTAGGTGTGGAGGAGGTGGGGAGGGAAAGGATTCCGAGTCCAAGGGCATGGTGGCTGAAGGCTCTCCCACCAATAGCTGAGGGGAAGGGACAGCCCAAAGTCGTCTGGAGTTGGAAGACAAAAGGTTGTGAGCTGAGATGTAAGGCAGAGGTCAGGTGGAGAGAGGCCACGGAGGAATTTGTGAACGAGGATGAGGACGTTGAAATGAAAAGGACTGGAATTGGTGGAACAAACGCACTGATGTCGCTCAACTAGGTTGAGAGGAATTTTGCAGTCAACAGTAATAGCAAATCCTCCAAGGATTCTGTAGCACTGACGTGTTAGGGTTGTTGTAAATTCGTTTTAGATGATGGGCCGGTCATTGGGGCCAATGAAGTACATTGTTGAAGTGTAGTCACTGTTGTAATGTAGGAAACATGGCAGCCAATTTGCGCACAGCAAGCTCCCACAAAAAGGGCTCAGTTGAAAGAGATTAGGGGGAAAATTGAAACAAATGGACTGGAGGAGGATGTTTATCAACATTTTAGAAGAAGACAAATGGAACACCTTTAAAGGAATAATGCTGAATATTCAGGACTGACCTAAGATCAGCAAACTCAGGCTAAACAAGCGTGACCCTAAATGGATTAGCAAATTGAAATAAAAGGAAAGCCTGCAGGGAGAAAGGAGAAGGGGCTCACTGGGATGAATGTAGGGTCACAAAAGCAAGTTAAAAGGTGGTGAGCGGGGCAAAGCGAGACCCAGAAAAAAAGCGTAGCCGCAGAGGCAAAGCATAACTCTGCAAAACAGCAAGCAGACTGTCAGAGAAGAGGGGCGAACATTAAAAGATGGAAATGAACTTGAAACTGAGGAGGGGCACAAGATAATAAATATTCTGAAGGATTGCTTCCTCAGAGTTTTCACAAGGGAAGATATGAACAACATGTTCGCTCTGAAAAAAATGTCCCGCACCCCTCACCTCGCCCCTGCCCACCCCTCCCCAGCCAAGGGACACCGACACCCCTACTGGTTGCTGCATAGATCTGCGAGCTCAGCGTAAAGCAGCAATGGAAAGGCGCGTTTAATTGAATTGGGTAGATTTGAAATGTTAGCGATTGGACCGCAAACAATGCCAATTAAAGACCTGGCCCCTTTAATCCTCAGTGCAGCTTTGTGACTGGGAAGCTTGTGCTCGGGTGTGAATTGGAAACCTTGCGAAGCGCATTTAAGATCAGCAAGAAAAAGCGAAAAATTCTTTTTTAAAAAAGTGCGCGGCAGTTGCGTTAGCCTCTGAAAGGAGAAAAGGTTAAACGCTCACCTGTTTTTCTCATTCTCTTTTCAGGTGCTGATGGATTTGCTGTTGTGCATTTTCTGGCGGGGGGGGGGGTTTACTTTGTATTGAAGTTATTTGGTTCAAAATTTTGGAAAAAAACGCGCAAGTGAAAATATTGGGAGTTAAATGGTGGGAACACCAGCCCTATGTCAGATCTCCACATCCCGGGGAGGGGGAGGGGGTGTGTGTGGGGTGCGGCCTCAATGGTCCCGCTCCTGGGGATCCCTTCTGGCTCGTATCATCCCGGCTTCCCCACTCCCCCACTCATCTCCCTCACACACTCCCTTCAGTTCTTTATTTCTCTCTCTCTCCAGTCAATGGCACGGTTGGTTCCTGTGCTAATCACATTGAGTGCACGTGTGCTGCTTGTCCCCTCCCCCACCCCCTTTCCCCCCGCCCCCCCGCCACCCCCAGTCACCAGTCTCCTAACAGAATGTTCCCTGTTAGCGTTCAAATAAAAAGCTTGGTGCGAGGGCCTGTAAAATCTCAGCTATAAACTTGGACGTACATCTGTCGATTTGAGTGGAGTCAACTGATGTCGCTCCAAGTGCATAGTTGACACGTTACAGGCCCTCCAGGTTACGGGCAGTAACAGCTCAAGCAAGACGCGGTGACTTTGCACGCATGTAACCGGCTATCAAAAGGATAGCGGATAAAGAACGAGGCATGCGACACAGGAAAGTTGGTGCGTTTACTTTCCGACCTCCACCCCCTCCGCCCCACATTGCACATTTGGAACCGCTTAGCTGATGCAAACGCATCTGCCAATATGATGTAGTGTTTTTGCAAAAGATTGGAACCGTTAAGCAGCGCTGAGAGGGGGTTGAAAGCCCGGCTAACGTGACCAACCACTTCGATTTCTAAAGTGTGCCTCGCATACCGAGAGACTTATTGAAACACTTTGCAAGTGAGAGAAAAATCAAAGGAGAATGCCGAGTTGGGGGGAGGGGGAGGCGTAGGCTTGCCAACTCTGGCTGGATATATTCCTGGAGGTTTCGTCACATGACCTCCTCCCTTTAACCGCCCCCGCTCCCCCCATTGGTCGCCCAAAATGTCCATTCTCGCAGCACACCCCCTTCCCAGCCAATTGGAAGGTCAGCACACTCTTCATTACCTCATTGGATGATTCTTGACTGTCAGTCAAACAGCCTTTTCTTTTCCCCATCTCCAACACTTTCATATCTGTAAAAGTGTGCAAAGAATATATTTTTTTAAATGCCCCAATGAGTTTTCTCCCGGGTTTTGCTCCCAGCAGTGTCCCAAGAGATTAACCTTCAATTCCTGGAGACTCCGGGGCAATCCAGGAGCGTTGGCAACCCAAGCGAGATATGGTTGCCCGCTTTGCGCTACCTGCCAAGATGATGTTCACCCCCCAGGATGTCTCCTGACAGAGGCCCTTATATTTTACCCCAATACCTGTGGGGGAAACCACCCAGCCTTCACTCCGCACCTTCCCCCTGAGGAACCCACTGTGTGGAGAATTGCGGCTGCATTATGACCTGGTGCGGTGGAGTCACCAGCATGCTGTGGCAGCCATATTTGTCGTGGATCTAAAGGGGGAAGTAGCAGTGCTGCCAGGGGGGAAAGGGGCCAGAAGAACTACTTGCCATTTTTTGTTGCAAGGCCTTTATATGCAATGATGCTTCTTAACAGATCCCAATCGCCACATTGGGAAGTTTCCAGGTAACAGTGCCAGTGATAAGTGGCATACTCCCCTTGATCTTTCATCAAGTGGGGGAACGGGGTATTGGTGAGACCACACCTGGAGTGCTGCGTACAGTTTTGGTCTCCTTATTTAAGGAAGGATATACTTGCATTGGAGGCAGTTCAGAGACGATTCACACGGTTGATTCCTGAGATGAGGGGGTTGACTTATGAAGAATTTCTTCTCTCAGAGGGTCGTAAATCTGTGGAATTCTCTGCCCCAGAGAGCCGTGGAGGCTGGGTCATTAAATACATTTAAGGTGGAGATAGACAGATTTTGGCAAGATAAGGGAGTGAAGGGTTATGGGGAGCGGGCAGGGAAGTGGCTTTGAGCCCAAGATCAGCCATGATCTTATTGTATGGCGGAGCAGGCTCGAGGGGCCAAGTGGCCTATTCCTGCTCCTATTTCTTATGTTCTAACGCAGGGCTTCACAGAGGAGCCTCTAAATAAGAATACTTGAAAACAAACTCTCTTGATTAATAGAAAAAAGAAAGACTTGCATTTTTATAGCGCCTTTCACGACCTCAGGTCGTCCCAAATCGCTTTACAGCCAATGAAGTACTTTTGGAGTGTAGTCACTGTTGTAATGTAGGAAACACGGCAGCCAGTTTGCACACAGCAAGCTCCCACAAACAGCAATCTGTTTTCGTGATGTTGATTGAGGGATAAATATTGGCCCCAGGACACCAGGGAGAACCCCCCTGCTCTTCTTCGAAATAGTGCCGTGGGATCTTTTACGTCCACCTGAGAGAGCAGACGGGGCCTCGGTTTAATGTCTCCTCCGAAAGACGGCACCTCCGACAGTGCAGCACTCCCTCAGTACTGCACTGAAGTATGCATCTATGTAATCTCGATATATGTGTTTCGACATATATGTCTGTCACACCACCTGTCACACATCCAAGCTTCTGTGTCACACTTTAAAAAAAAATTTATAAAACAGAGAGAATGAAAGCCAATCATTCCCAATCTACACAGGAACTTCTCTCTCTCGTTCGTTTTTTGGGTGAAAAATCAACATTGGAGGGGAACAATTTTGAGGCGCGATCTCTCACGCCCGATCTCCCCCGGAATAGGTGTCCTCCAAGTGTCCCGAGTACCCACCTGAAACCGGCATTAGGCACCTTGAATATGCTAATTAGGGTCCTCACGCCTGTTTTAGAACCCTTCTCCCAAAATCGGCATAAACTGCGCTGCACATGCTCCGTTCGTTTTTCTGGGTCCACAGCGGTCCTTAACGGGGAGGCTGCCGACAAAAAGCTAAGTTTGACTTCTTTTTTACCTGACCTTTATGTGGAACCAGGAGGACCAAGGGCTGCTCCTCATAGCTCCACAACAATAGGGCCACTGCCGCCTGGACTCGCCATCCCCCACCACCATTTGCCTCTCTTTCCCCGCCCTCCCCCACACACACCGATGTACCTGATGGCCAGCTCGACATTGGAGTTGGCCGAATTTCCCGAGGCCCCGACTGATGAGCTGCATTCAGATGCCTAGATAGGCGTCCGCAGCTTGCCAGTTTTATGGAAATGAGGTCCAAGGCCCAATTTCCAGTGAGTCTCTGGCAGACAGCTTCAGGTGCCACACAACTTTC
This sequence comes from Squalus acanthias, assembly GCA_030390025.1. Classification (NCBI taxonomy): domain Eukaryota; kingdom Metazoa; phylum Chordata; class Chondrichthyes; order Squaliformes; family Squalidae; genus Squalus; species Squalus acanthias. The sequence continues at coordinate 376,492 of JASTWF010000309.1, forward strand.
TGCCCCAGGATGTCCCCAAGAGCAATTAACCTTTAATTGCCCCCAGGCTGTCAAAGCAATTGGATGTTAAGGCCTTAAAGGGACAGATCACTTTACACACAGCTGCCTCATCGCACCGGCATTGAGCATTAAATGGCGCAATGCTCCTGTCCGTGTAAAACAGCATATCATCTGACCTACCGTGAGCACTCCCACAGGAGATCTGCTAGTTTACAAATACAAAACAAAGCTTAAAAGAATACCTGGGTCAGATCTGAGAGCGGCTGCTCGCTTGAGAATTTCCTCCTTTTCACATTCCAGTTTTAATCTTGTTTGGACCATGGGAGGGGATGTTATCTGTGGAATGCAACTGGTGAGGGTTGAGTAATGTAGATTGTAATTTTAGATTGAGATAGTGGAGCTTCCACTCAGTATATCCGTAGCTCAAGGGGAGTTTTTAACCCACGATTCACTTCGTTCAGCAGATTAACTTGCGGCGAGCCCGTGGCAGTGCAAATTGGTAACTGTGTGTAGAAGGAGTGGGCTTGAAGGGCCCAAAATGAGTTTTTCCTGTTCTGTAATTTCTTATGCTCTTTTAAGGAATGAACCAGGCTATTTGTGAACGGTTGCAAGAGCGAGGTAGATGTGAAATCATAGAATCATAGAATAGTACAGCACAGAAGGAGGCCATTCGGCCCATCGAGTGCGCCGGCTCTTTCGAAGAGCAATCCAGTTAGTCCCACTCCCCCGCTCTTTCCCCATATCCCTGCAATTTTTTCTCCTTCCAGTATTTATCTAATTCCCTTTTGAAGGCTACTATTGAATCTGTATCCACCACCCTATCAGGCAGTGCATTCCAAATCCTAAATCCTGCAAAGCTTTCAGTTCATAGGAATCCAATTGCTCTTTTCATCTCACCCTCCTTACCATCTTTAAATTATCCCCTCCTTTTATGAAACGCACCATTCCCCAGACTGGCATGGGACAGGGGCATTTATGGTCTTGAGGCCCACAATCTAGTTAGCTGGTCACTAGCTGGAAAGAGGGAATGTACGATTGTCCCGAATTGGCCAAGCATTGTGGAAGCATCTGGCTTCAACTCAACCCCTCCCACTGATGGTGTCACACCGAGGCCAGGAGCTTCCACTAGCTCCGGGCACAGCGACTGGCACATCCATGCCCCGTGTCACTGTGCCACCAACAGAATCCAGTCACTCATAAATCCATCCCCTGATAAATGCCATCCGATTGGCCTATGCTTTGTTCGGGGGAGTGCACACAGCTTTAAGGCTGTTCAAAGTAGGTCAGGAATGCCCATGGTAAGAGCAAGTTTGTATCTGTTCAGAGGAATTGGATCTCTAACTGACATCCTGTTGGTGCGATATGATAACGATCTTGCTGCTTGAAGACGGGGGTTGTGAGCACAGTTCTCAGTGCATTTCCTTTGTGTGTCCCAGTGCCTTTACTTGCGTGTTGCAGATTGCCCCCAATGGGAGAACCTTATGATTCTATGCATTTCAAGGAAACTTCCGTGGCATCACTAAGACCGCCTATTTCCACCTCCATAACATCGCCCGTCTCCGCCCCTGCCTCAGCTCACCTGTTGCTGAAACCCTCATCCATGCCTTTGTTACCTCTAGACTCGACTGTTCCAACACACTCCTGGCTGGCCTCCCACATTCTACCCTACCTAAACTTGAGGTCATCCAAAACTCGGCTGCCCGTGTTCTAACTCGCACCAAGTCCCGTTCGCCCATCTCCCCTGTGCTCACTGACCTACATTGGCTCCCGGTTAAGCAACGCCTTGATTTCAAAATTCTCATCCTTGTTTTCAAATCCCTCCATGGCCTCGCCCCCTCCCTATCTCTGTAACCTCCTTCAGCCCCACAACCACCCGAGATATCTGCGCTCCTCTAATTCTGCCCTCTTGATCATCACTGATTATAATCGCTCAACCATTGGCGGCCGTGCCTTCAGCTGCCGAGGCCCTAAGCTCTGGAATTCCCTCCCGAAACCTCTCCGCCTCTCTCTCCTCCTTTAAGACGCTCCTTAAAACCTACCTCTTTGACCAAGCTTTTGGTTATCTGCCCTAATTTCTTATGTGGCACCGTGTCAATTTTTTGTCATATAAAACTCCTGTGAAGCACCTTGGGACGTTTTACTACATTAAAGGCGCTATATAAAAAGAAGTGGTTATTGTTGTTGTTTTATTCATTTTTAAAGTGGCAACATTTAGTCAGCCCGAGCCGGTAACTTATTCCAAGTGTCGATAACCCTTTGCATAAAGTAAAAATTCCTGACATCTATAGTTCTATGCTTGCGTAGCAAATATGCATGACCCATAGAATCATTAAATCATAGAATGGTTACAGCACGGAAGAAGGCCATTCGGCCCGTCGAGCCCGTGCCGACTCTCAGCTAGTCCCACTCCCCCGCCCTTTCCCCGTAGCCCTGCAAATTTTTTTCCTTCAAATACTTATCCAACTCTCTTTTGAAAGATAAGATCGAGTCTGTCTCCACCACCCTCTCAGGCAGTGCATTCCAGATCCTAACCACCCGCTGTGTGAAAAAGTTTTTCCTCATGTCGCCTTTGGTTCTTTTGCCAATCACCTTAAATCTGTGTCCTCTGGTTCTCGACCCTTCAGCCGTTGAGAACAGTTTCTCTCTATCTACTCTGTCCAGACGCCTCATGATTTTGAACACCTCGATCAAATCTCCTCTCAATCTTCTCTGCTCCAAAGAGAACAACCCCAGCTTCTCCAGTCTATCCACGTAACTGAAGTCCCTCATTCCTGGAATCATTCTCATAAATCTTTTCTGCACCATCTCTAAGGCCTTCACATCCTTCCTAAAGTGTGGTGCCCAGAATTGCACACAGTACTCCAGGACTCTATACCTCTATTTATGAAGCCCAGGATCCCGTAAGCCTTTTTAACTGCTTTCTCAACCTGCCCTGCCTCCTTCAACGATTTATGCACGCATACCCCCAGGTCTCTCTGTTTGTGCACTCCCTTTAGGATTGTACCATTTAGTTTATATGTCCTCTCCTTATTCTTTCCATCAAAATGTATCACTTCACATTTTTGTGCGTTAAATTTCATCTGCCACATGTCCGCCCATTCCACCAGCCTGTCTATGTCTTCTTCAAGTCTATCTCTATCCTCCTCACTGTTCACTATACTTCCAAGTTTTGTGTCATCTGCAAATTTTGAAATTGTGCCCTGTACACCCACATCCAAGTCATTAATTATATATCAAGAAAAGCAGTGGTCCTAGAACCGACCCCTGGGGAACCCCACTGTGTACCTCCCTCCAGTCCAAAAAACAACTGTTCACCACTACTCTCTGTTTCCTGTCACTTAGACAATTCCGTATCCATGCTGCCACTGTCCCTTTTATTCCATGGGCTTCAGCTTTGCTGGCAATCCTATTATGTGACCCCTCATTTGATAGGGTAGATCGAGAGAAACTATTTCCTCTGGTGGGGGGAGTCCAGAACAAGGGGATATAACCTTAAAATTAGAGCCAGGCCGTTCAGGGGTGATGTCAGGAAGCACTTCTTCACACAACTGGAAGATTGTCCAGTGGAAATCTGGAACTCGCTCCCCCAAAAAGCTGTTGAGGCGGGGTGGGTCAATTGAAAATTTCAAAACTGAGGTTGATAGGTTTTTGTTAGGGAAGGGTATTGGGGGTTACGGAACCAAGGCGGGTAGATGGAGTTAAGATACACATCAGCCATGATCTAATTGAATGGCGGAACAGGCTCGAGGGGCTGAATGGCCTCCTCCTGTGGCTATGTATGTTTTCCCTAACCTGGCTAATTCAAATACTCTTTCCACACAGACACAGTCTAGACCCTTCATCATTTTAAATTCTTCAATTAAATCACCCCAAAGTCCCTGCTTTTGTCGAGTAAAAAGACCCAGCTATTGTGGTAACTAAGGGCCTGTAAACTAGGTATCAATCTAGTGGCCCTCCTCTGAACCTTTTCCAGGGCCTCTACATGTGAGGGGACCAAAACTAGACACAGTATTCCAGATGAGGCCTAACCACGGTTTTGTACAAGGACACAATAGTTCTTTTTGTTTTAAAATGGATCGGCCTTACTATACACCCGAGTACTCTATATTTGCCTTGGCAGTGGCCTCTTGGCACAGGTCGTGCACCTTCAGAGACTCGTACACCTAGGTCCCTTTCCCGCTCAACAGACTTTAATTCTGTACCAAGCATGGTATAGACATGTTTGCCGTTAGCCCTATACACATGCATGACACTACATTTATCTGCATTAAGTGACATCTGCCAGATGTGGGCCCATTCCCCCATTGCATCTGGATCTGATTGAAGTCTTTTTTTTGTCTCATCCAAGGTCCTAACACTAGCATAAATCTTTGTGTCATCCGCGAGCTTGTGGACAGTGCCCACAACACCTCCATCTAGATCATTAATACAGATTGTGAAGGGCAGTGGTCCTAACGTGGATCCCTGTGAGACTTTACCCGTAACCATTTTCCACGCAGAACTACCTCCATTAATAATACCCCTCTGCCTGCGAGAACTCAACCAATTCCCGATATAATCCAGGATCTGTCCTCCTAGAAAGAAAGAAAGAACTTGCATTTATCTAGCTCCTTTCACGACCCTCAGGACATCCCAAAGCGCTTTACAGCCAATGAAGTACTTTTGAAGTGCAGTCAGTGTAATGTAGGAAATGCACCAGCCAAATTGCGCACAGCAAGGTCCCACAAACAGCAATGAGATAATTACCAGATCATCTGCTGTTTTAGTGATGTTGGTTGAGAGATAACTATTGGCCAGGACACCGGGGATAACTCCCCTGCTCGTCTTAGAAATAGTGCCATGGGATCTTTTACGTCCACCTGAGGGAGCAGACGGGGCCTCGGTTTAACGTCTCATCCGAAAGATCATACTGAGATTGAGGAAGTCACAGTCAGTGTGGCCAACCATGCAACCCAGTCCTGCTCACTTTATTTATTTGGCCCTGTTTATTGCCTCAGGAGATATTTGGGCCTGGATTTCCCGAAACCCAGCTCTACAGGGTCAGGGTGGGATTTTCACCCACCCTGCCACGACCCCGGCTCAATATTCCGGATCGGGGTCATTCCGCATTCATGATGGGTTCCCAACTAGCGTGCGAGTAGGAGTCTGCTAGTGATCCCCATTTTTAAAAACGTGGTACTGCTGCTCAATACCAGAGGAGACCAGAGGAAATATTACAGGGGTCGCAGGGCACCGCAGATTGGAACAAGCCTTCCACTGAAGGCCTCGGCCGAGACCGAGTTCTTCAGCGGGTAGTGGATCGGAGCGGGGAGTAGGCCTCTGCTAGGCCGGGCCTACCGCTTCCTTTCACCAGGCGGTCTCAGGGACAGGAGGGGAATGGGCTGGGGAGCTGGAGCTGGGCCCTGTCCCTCACCCGCCGGCACTTGCAAGCAGCGTGCAGGGCAAGGGGCAGCCTGTGGAAGTCCTGATTTAGGCTTGGTGGGAGATTTTGCCCACGGTGCCTGTTGCTAATCTGACTGATTTGGGGGGGAGGATCGCAGAGAAAAAAACAGGCCTTGATGTCATGAATTGGCCCAGAGTGGTAGAATGGGCAGAGCTGGTCCTGTCTGCCATACCAGGGGTGTGGTGGCGGAGACTGAATGCTTTGAATCATTACAATAATAGGGATTCCAGCACAAACCGGTTTGATAATAAGCAGGCTCCACTGTGTTTATTTTGCTTTTACCTGAGGACATGCTAACGTGAACGCAGACCCATTTAAACTCCACACCTTTCTAGCAGAATGTTGAGACAGATTGGGGCCATATCAGTGTAAAGATAGGTCTGTGACTTTCTATTTTAAGAGCAGAATGAGAAATACCAGTAAATGTGCAGAGATTTCCCCTTTTCCTGCGCACCTCTCTTGTGATGATGTGTGCTGGGGTTTAGTTCCACAGGTGCGCCAGGTATGGCTGCCCTCTGGAACCTTACCCAAGTGTGAGCCGACAGTGAGTGTGGGCGGGCTATTCGACTGTCGGACTCCATCACAGCCAATCCCACCTCTCCGCCTCCTTTAAGACGCTCCTTAAAACCTACCTCTTTGACCAAGCTTTTGGCCACTTGTCCTAATATCTCCTTATGTGTCAAATTTTGTTTGATAACGCTCCTGTGAAGCGCCTTAGGGAGTTTTAACTACGTTAAATGCATGGTATAAATACAAGTTGTTGTAAAAAAAAAGGCGCACCCTTTAAGAAACAAATCTGAAGAAAAGTAGTAAGAATAACAGCATCATTATAATTCGAGCCTGCTTGAATTAAAGACTGATGTTTAATGACAGGAGAATAGATGAAGTCCTTCAGTGTACTGGGAAAGCTGTCAAAATGTCGCTAGGGTGATCTGCAGCGCTCAGTGGGAGATAGAGACATCATTACCTTGTCTATAGAAGAAGAAAGACTTGCATTTCTATAGCGCCTTTCACGACCTCACGACGTCCTAAAGCGCGTTACAGCCAATTAAGTACTTTTTGGAGTGTAGTCACTGTTGTAATGTGGGAAACGCGGCAGCCAATTTGTGCAGAGCAAGCTCCCACAAACAGCAATGTGATAATGACCAGATCATTTGTTTTTCGGTGTTGGTTGAGGGATAAATATTGGCCAAACGCTTGGTCAAAAAGGTAGGTTTTAAGTAGCATCTTAAAGGAGGAGAGAGAGGCAGAGAGGTTTAGGGAGGGAATTCCAGAGCTTAGAGCCCAGGCAGCTGAAGGCACGGCCGCCAATGCTTGGAGCGATTAAAATCGGGGATGCACAAGAGGCCAGAATTGGAGGAGCGCAAATATCTCAGAAGGTTGTGGGGCTGGAGGAGGTCACAGAGATAGGGAGGGACAAGGCCCTGGAGGGATTTGAAAACAAGGATGACATCAAGCAAAGTTAATTTCTGTCTTCCACCGTTGTGTATCAGTTAGAGGGCCACTGGTATAATACTGGCAAATCTCCTGTAGCATTGCCTGCGAGTCGTTTGGGGTTTGGAACATTTTTTTTATTCGTTCCTGGGATGTGGGCGTCGCTGGCAAGGCCAGCATTTATTGCCCATCCCTAATTGCCCTTGAGAAGGTGGTGGTGAGCCGCCTTCTTGAACTGCTGCAGTCCGTGTGGTGAAGGTGCTCCCACAGTGCTGTTAGGGAGGGAGTTCCAGGATTTTGACCCAGCGACTATGAAGGATCGGCGATATATTTCTAAGTCAGGATGGTGTGTAACTTGGAGGGGAACTTGGAGGTGGTGGTGTTCCCATGCGCCTGCTGGTCTTTCCCTTCTAGGTGGAAGCGGTCGCGGGTTTGGGAGGTGCTGCCGAAGAAGCCTTGGCGAGTTGCTGCAGTGCATCTTGTAGATGGTACACACTGCAGCCACGGTATGCCGGTGGTGGAGGGAGTGAATGTTTAAGGTGGTGGATGGGGTGCCGATCAAGCGGGCTGCTTTGTCCTGGATGGTGTTGAGCTTCTTGAGTGTTGTTGGAGCTGCACTCAACCAGGCAAGTGGAGAGTATTCCATCACACTCCTTACTTGTGCCTTGTAGATGGTGGAAAGGCTTTATGGAGTCAGGAGGTTTTATGTTTAGCTGCCAACCTGATCTCCATCTCTTCAAGGCCAATGCTTAGGTACTCCCTGTGGCAAAAGTGCTCCAAGTAGGCCTCGAGGTCAGTCAGAGTTTAATCGCTGCATGGTGAGGGGAAACTTGTAGATTGCAAGTTGCTTGTAAATTTTCAACTCCAGGTCATAAAGGAAACAGAACGCTTTAAGGAGGGGAACATTATACCACAGGAAGCACAATTGGGTAGGTGCTGCCCGGGTTCAATTTTCATATCTATCTGTAATATTACAAAAACGGTACGTCTAACACACATTTCCTGTCTGTCACCCTCAAATTTCTGCATCACACTTCAAAAAAAACAAGTGTAAATAAACAAGGAACATCCCAGCAACACAAAATATTAGAGCCAGAATATCTGCAGCTACTTAATTGACCTCTGCACGAACTTGCCCAGTGTCGGGAAAACTTTGGCATCAAAGAAACAGACTACCACACCCCAACAATAAGAAGACAAGTCTTTTTTAACAAATGATAACCAAATCATTTTATGTAAATTGCAAGACAGTTGTCGAGTCGAGGCATTCTCTCACAGTTTATGATGTCATCTTAACACTCTATAATTCACTGTGAATTATCCATTATACTCCGTATTACACTTGAGTGTAGTTAATGTATTTTAAATGCCCTGCCTACCCCACTCACCGATAGCTCACGTATTTAAAAAAGAATCACTTGCTTTTCGAGTTTGAAAGTGCAATCACAAATGTTCAGTCCACTAATAGAGTAAGTGCAGTCTCCAGCAGAATCTATTCTGGAACATAAGGACCTTGAGCTAATTAAAGAACATAGCCATCGACTCATGCTTTAACCATCTCTCGGTCCAGTTTCCTGAAAGCTTAAATGCGCTCAGAACCATGTACAGCCTTATATTAAAAAGCTGCTGAAACAGTGGTTCTGTCGGCTCCTGTTGTGTTGTGCTTCTACATCCTTATTCTCAAACCCTGCCTTTGGGACTTGGACCCGCGCTCATTTTCCCTGTCTTAGGGAGTTCAGTGTTGCACATAAGCCCCACTGGGTATTACAGACTAACCCTCAGTGCCCGTCTTTGGGTAATCAATCCCGGCCCATGGGGAATTACAGACCGACGGTCAATCGCTGTCGTTACGACTTGCAGCCCTTCTTCTTTGCCCCTCTTTTGGGGAGTTTAATGTTACTCGTGGTTCCTTGCCTTTGAAGCTTGCAGACATATTCTTCACCCTACCTTTGCGACTTGATTTGAGCTCCAAAGTGAAAGTTTCATTGGGACTTGGCTGCAGGGTGAATGTCTGATTTTCGGCGGTGTTTACATCAGGTGAGGACTGCACCAGCCTGTATCCCCGCATTCTCTCAGCTTGCCCGCACTCGCTGTTTAGGACCACAAACGAAGAATATCTAGTTGAGCGAGATACTGGAGCATGGGTTCTGGCACCCATCGAAAAGGGGCTCGTTTCTCTAGAAAAGAGAAGCATGAGGGGTGACCTGATAGAGGTCTTTAAGAGTATGAAAGGATTTGATAAGGTAGATATAGAGAAGATGTTTCCACTTGTGGGGAAGAGCAAAACTAGGGGCCATAAATATGTATAGTCACTAATAAATCCAATGGGGAATTCAGGAGAAACTTCTTTTCCCAGAGAGTGGTGAGAATGTGGAACTCGCTACCACAGGGAGTGGTTGAGGTGAATAGCATCGATGCATTTAAAGGGAAGCTAGATAAACACATGAGGGAGAAAGGAATAGAAGGATATGCTGATAGGGTGAGATGGAGTAAGATGGGAGGAGGCTCGTGTAGGGCACAAACACCGGCACGGACCAGTTGGGCCGAATGGCCTGTTTCTGTGCTGCACATTCTATGTAAGTGCAACTTATAAGGATTTTGAGGTAATGAAGAGCAGAGACTTTTCCATTGAGCAACAGGAGGAATGCTTCTGAGCCAAATGAGGCATTTCTATTCCTTCTCCCTCCCCTCCATTCCCAAATGGGCTCTTGCAAGGTGCCCTGGCTGAGTGCCTGACTAAAAGCTGCTGCAAATATGCGAAACTCCGATGACTCATTTGAGGGACATCTGAGTCTAATTTGAGGCCCGGGCTTGCCTCTTTGAGTGGGGAATCCAGCGCTCTGAATAAAATGCCGTGCTCTTGTCGACCACCTAGCTCTTGCTCTCAGTTAATCGGGAGAGATTGTGCACTTGTCTCCCATCAGCGACATAAAGCCTATGCACAGAATCATAGAATAGTACAGCACAGAAGGAGGCCATTTGGCCCACTCCCCACATCTATACTTGAAAAGGAAAAATTTGCAGGGCTGTGGGGAAGAGGCAGGGGAGTGGGACTAATGGGACAGCACTTTCAAAGAGCTAGTGCAGGCACGATGGGCCGAATGGCCTCCTTCTGTGCTGTATGATTCTATGTAGGTCAGAGTTCAAGCCCCTTTACAAGGCTTGTTCAAGGTTGAGGGATGCCAGGGTGATGACCTGAGGCCGATTTTGAGTGGCTGTTCCTTCAATTAAATGACAGTTGGCAAGTATTCTAACAGAATTCATCACAACTAAGCTTGGCAGATTTGAGTGTCAGCGAGGCCCAGCAGCCAAGCTTGGCAGTTTGGAATGTGGATTGAATGCTCTGACTGCTGGACTGTATTACACCAGTGTGAAAATATGTTAGCAGACATGTACAGTGTGTATATACAAGTTAGAGCCACCATCTTTATGCTGGGAAGGGAGGGCATCAGAGCAGCCATTACTGTGGCAAGCGAGGGCACAAGTCACTCGATTCTTGATTGTGCTTTCGTCTGACTCGCGTAATTAGGTTCTGGTTTTTCGCAAAGGTTTACTGAACACTTTCATTTTCCTCCCCTTTCCGTCCTCCCCTCCTGAAGGCACTGATTCTTGCTCTGAGTTGCTTAGTGGCATCTGGTACTTTGCTAAAGTGGCCATTTGTCATGCGTAAGCCTAGATAATGAACGCCGACGGGCTATTTGGCCATGGGAGGGGGTATTAGTCAAGCCAAATTCTGTCCTCGCCTGCACATACACATATACGCACATGCACACGCATGCACACGCATAGGCACACACACACATGCACGCACACAAGCACACATGCGCACATATATGCAGACATACACATGCATATACACACACACACACGCATATCCACGCGTGCGTACACACATACACACGTGTATACACACACGCATACAGACAAGCATACACACATACACACACGCATGCACGCGCACATACACGCATACACACACGGATACATAGGATTACATAGGATATACGGCACAGAAACAGGCCATTCAGCCCAACCAGTCCATGCCGGTGTTTATGCTCCACTCGAGCCTCCTCCCGTCTTTCCTCATCTAAATCTATCAGCGTAACCCTCTATTCCCTTCTCCCTCATATGCTTGTCTAGCCTCCCCTTAAATGCATCGACACTATTCGCTTCAACCACTCCCTGTGGTAGCGAGTTCCACATTCTCACCACTCTTTGGGTAAAGAAGTTTCTTCTAAATTCCCAATTTGATTTCTTGGTGACTATCTTATATTGATGGCCTCCAGTTATGCTCTTCCCCACAAGTGGAAACACTCTCTCTGTATCTACTCTATCAAAATATTTCATAATTTTAAAGACCTCTATTTGGTCACCCCTCAGCCTTTTTTCAAGAGAAAAGAGACCCAGCCTGTTCATCCTTTCCTGATATGTATACCCTCGCATTTCTGGTATCACCCTTGTAAATCTTCTCTGCACCCTCTCCAGTGCCTCTATATCCTTTTTATAATATGGTGACCAGAACTGTACACAGTACTCCAAGTGTGGTCTAACCAAGGTTCGATACAGGTTTAGCATAACTTCCCTACTTTTCAATTCTATACCTCTAGAAATAAACCCTAGTGTTTGGTTTGCTTTTTTATGGCCTTGCTAACCTGTGTCGCAACTTTTAGTGATTTGTGTATTTGTACTCCGAGATCACTTTGTTCCTCTACCCCACCTAGACTCGCACCCTCCAAGTGATAAGTGACCTCCCTATTCTTCCTACCAAAATGTAATACCTCACATTTATCTGTGTTGAACTTCATTTGCCAATTATATGCCCATTCTGCATGTTTATTAATGTACTCCTGCAATTTGTTGCAGTCCTCCTCAGTATTGACCATCTCCCCCCCAATTTGGTGTCATCTGCAAATTTAGAAATTGTGTTTTTGATTCCTAAGTCTAAATCGTTAATGCAAATTGTGAACAGCAGTGGTCCCAGCACTGATCCTTGTGGAACACCACTACCCACCTTCTGCCACTGTGAATAACTATCCTTTACTCCCACTCTGTGCTTTCTGTCCTGAAGCCAGCCAGCAATCCATTCTGCTACTTGTCCCCTGACTCTGCATTCTCTGACCTTGTTCATCAGTCTATGATGGGGTACTTTATCGAAGGCCTTTTGAAAATCCAGATAAATTACATCTACTGCATTACCATTGTCTACTCTCTCTATTACCTCTTCAAAAAATTCAATAAGGTTGGTCAAGCAAGACTTTCCCTTTTGAAATCCATGCTGACTATTCATTATTATATTTTTGGTTTCTAGATGTTCTTCTATTTTCTCCTTTAGTAAGGATTCCATTATTTTTCCCACCACTGATGTTAAGCTGACTGGTCTATAATTCCCTGGACATGTTCTATCCCCCTTCTTCAATATCGGTATTACGTTAGCTATCCGCCAGTCCTCTGGCATTACACCTTTTTTTAATGAATTATTAAATATGTGTAGTAATGCCTCTGCTATCTCTTCCCTAGATTCTTTTAAAATGTGTGGATGCAATCCATCCAGACCAGGGGTTTTATCCTCTTTGAGTTTGATTAATTAATTTAATATATCCCCTGTTTTTATTTTAAATGCACTTATCTCATTACTAATCTCATGGTCCAATGTCATGTCCACCTGTTCTATCTCCCTGGTAAATACTGAAGCAAAATAATTATTTAATATTTCTGCCATCTCTCTATCGTTACCTGTGGTATTATCCTGTCTATCCCTTAATGGCCCTATTCCCATCCCAACCTTCCTTTTTTTATTGATGTGCCTATAAAATATTTTACTATTTTGTTTTATGTTCCTTGATAATTTAATTTCATAGTTCCTCTTTGCCTCCCTAATTGTTTTTTTGACTTCTCTCCTAATCTCTTTGTATTCTCTCTTATCATGCAGTCCCCTGCTGTCTATGTACTTAATGTATGCCTCTTTCCTTACCCTCAATTGTTCCCTTATGGCTTTATTCATCCATGGAGTCTCATTATTGTTTAGTTTGTTCTTTCCTTTTAGCGGAATATATTTTTCCTGCACTCTGTTAAACACCATTTTAAATGTGTCCCATTGCTGTTCTACATCGTTGTTTGCCAATATTGTTGCCCATTTTATTTTCCCAAGTTCTATTCTCAGCCCCTCAAAAATCAGCTTTTCTCCAATCTATTAACCTGGTTTTCATCATACTTATATCCTTCTCAATTATCATCTTAAAGTGTATTATATTATGGTCACTATTGCCTAGAGGTTCCCCTACTTTTACTTCTCTTATCTGCTCTGGTTCATTCCCCATTACTAGATCCAATAGCGAATCCTCCCTTGTTGAGCTTTTTACATATTGGGTTAGAAAGGAGTCCTGTACACATTGTAGGAACTCCATTCCGTTATCCCCTTTACCTACCTCTGCTGTCCAATTAATATCGGGGTAGTTGAAATCCCCCATGATTATTATTCTATGTTTTTTACTCATTTCCCTAATTTGTCTGCATATTTCTTCCTCCACCTCCCTTCCGCTATTAGGTGGTCTGTAGACTATCCCTATTAGTGTGATTAATCCTTTATTATCTTTTATCTCTATCCATATGGATTCTATTTTTGTCTCGCTGATATCTGCGTCACTTTTTTCTACTGCCATTATGTTATCTCTAATAAGTACAGCTACTCCACCACCCCTTTTTCCCTCCCTATCTTTTCTAAATATGTTATACCCTGCAATGTTTAATTCCCAGTCCTGATTTTTCTGCAGCCATGTCTCAGTAATCCCTACTATATCTGGTTCCTCGCAACGTATGATTGCCTCCAGCTCCCCTGTTTTATTACGGACACTCTGTGCATTGCTGTGCAGACAATTGCACTCATTTTTAGAAGGATTTCCTCTCATTTTATGTTTAACCATCTTTTTAGACTTCTCTTCTATAACTCTATTTATTCCCTTGCCATGAATGTCCTCCCTTACTTTATTCTTTCCTATGCTACACACACACATACGCGCGCACACATACACACACGCATATGAGCACATGCATGCATACACATACACACACACATTCACACAAACACACACTGTAGTGCCTCGATCACTGCCTTAGCGTAGCTCAGCTAACTCAGCACAGATCAGAGATCAAACCTAGGATCCTCCCGGTATTTATGGTTCACTACAGCTCTCATTTGGTGCATTTACCCACTAAATCATTGTGGCCAAATAATTTTTAATGTAGAAAATGGCCCCTTTAAGAGAAGCTTCATTGAAATGATTTTGTGGCCGGGCTTCGGTTTGATAGCACTAAATTAAAGCTGCTTCAAAATGACTCGCAACATATTGGGGCTGGATCCAGGGAATGAAACACTATCAATTTTGCCAAAAAGAAACACTGAACTGAACCAGATTACAATGGTCTCGGGGGGAACAGTGTAATTAAAAAGATTGAGGCGTGAAAATCAAACAGAAAAGACGATCGATGGAGATGAATTTCACTTGTTAGCAGAAGGGATCCTGAAGGAGCATGACCGTCCTTCCGGGGAGGTGACTGGTTTTGATGCCAGCTTAGAATAGGCAAATCTGTTATCAGCAGCGTCCTTGTCCTTCACAGCCTCTCCGACAACAGTGCTAAGTAGCTCCTGTGCCCCATGGGTGGATTAGGGTCCATTTTGTGGGTGTTGGCGGCTAGCGCCACTGGGCAAGCCTGCCAACTGTGGTAGAGGGATCGACCCTTTTCCTCTGGTCGCCCAGCCCCTCTCTTGCACAGATGATCTGGCTGAAACTGCCAGAATGCTGACTGAATTTGGAAGGGCTCGTTTATGCCGCCGCTACCAGCTGAGCAGAGCAATGCTCAGTCGCCACCTGACATTTAAACGGCTAGACATGGCGCTTACAAAACTTTTGGAACGTTGGTAAACTCTGTGGCAATTTATGTTCAGCGAGAAAGAAAGACTGTAGCACCTGTTCACGACCTCAGGACGTCCCAAAGCGCTTTACAGATGGGATGTTTTGGTGATGTTGGTTGAGGGATAAATGTTGGTCTGGACACTGGGGATAACTCCTCTGCTCTTCTTCGAAATAGTACCATGGGATCTTTTACATCCACCTGAGAGAGCAGACGGGGCCTCGGTTTAACGTCTCATCCGAAAGACGGCACCTCCGACAGTGCAGCACTCCCTCAGCACTGGGAGCGTTGGCCTGCATTATATGTGCTCGAGTCTGTGGAGTGGGATTTGAACCCCTGACCTTCTGACTCAGAGACGAGAGTGCAAACACTGAGCTAAATCGACACCATAATTGCACCACTCACATGAAGAAAACACCTGGAGCACTTAACAAGGCGGAACACAGGAACATAGGAACAGGAGGAGGCCACTTAGCCCCTCGAGCCTGTTACATTAGGAACAGGAGGAGGCCATTCAGCCCCCTCGAGCCTGTTACATTAGGAACAGGAGGAGGCCACTTAGCCCCTCGAGCCTGTTACATTAGGAACAGGAGGAGGCCACTTAGCCCCTCGAGCCTGTTACATTAGGAACAGGAGGAGGCCATTCAGCCCCCTCGAGCCTGTTACATTAGGAACAGGAGGAGGCCATTCAGCCCCCTCGAGCCTGTTACATTAGGAACAGGAGGAGGCCACTTAGCCCCTCGAGCCAGTTACATTAGGAACAGGAGGAGGCCACTTAGCCCCTCGAGCCTGTTCCGCCATTCAGTGAGATCATGGCTGATCTGTGTCCTAACTCTAATTTTTAGGCTATGTCCCCTAGTCCTAGACTCCCCAATCAGCAGAAATAGTTTCTCTCTATCTACCCTTAATATCTTGAAAACTTCGATCAGATCACCCCTTAACCTTCTAACATCTAGAGAATACAACCCTAATTTGTGTAATCTCTCCTCATAATTTAACCCTTGAAGTCCGGGTATCATTCTGGTAAATCTACGCTGCACTCCCTCCAAGGCCAATATATCCTTCCTAAGGTGTGGTGCCCAGAACTGCTCACAGTGCTCCAGGTGTGGTCTAACCAGGGCTTTGTACAGCTGTAACATAACTTCTACCCCCTTGTACTCTAGTCCTCTAGATATAAAGGCCAGCATTCCATTAGCCTTTTTGATTATGTTCTGTACCTGTCCATGACATTTTAATGCTCGATGTACCTGGACCCCCTTTGGACATCTACTGTTCCTAGCTTTTCACCATCTAGAAAGTACTCTGTGCGGAGATGGGTCTAAGCAGGAAAGGGGCAAAGAGACCAATGACACAGTCAAAGAGATGGGCATTTAGCGGGTTGCGGACAACAGGAAGGGAGATAGTAAGGTCAAGTGGCTCTGGGAGAGAGGTTCAGAGAGCAGCAACGCAGTGACAGAAAGCAGTAGGCAGCGTGAGGTTGAAGGGATGGCCGACTAAGCTTCTCGAGGTGGTCCCACATCACGTACTAAAATGGGAAGCATTCATTTGGGCACTTCACACCCGAGGAAGCCAACACATTGGGCGTCAGTGATGCAATAATGGTTCTTCTCTTCTCTCTTAGGCAGTCCCTCGGAACCGAGGATGACTTGCTTCCACATTAAGAATGAGTTCTCAGGTGACTGATGAGTCCAATGCGGGACCTACAGTCTCTGTCACAGGTGGGGCAGACGGTGGTTGAAGGGGCGGGTGGGTGGGGTGCTTGGGTTGACATGCGCTCCTTCCGCTGTTTGCGCTTGGCTTCCGCTTGCGGCTTCCGCTTGCTCCCGGCGAAGAGACTCGAGGTGTTCGGCGCCTTCCCGGATGCTTCTCCTCCACTTTGTGCGGTCTTGGGCCAGGGATTCCCAGGTGTCGGTGGGGGAATGTTGCACTTTTCCAAGGAGGCTTTGAAGGTGTCCTTGAAGCGTTTCCTCTGCCCTGGGGCTCTCTTGCCGTGTCGGAGCTCCGAGTAGAATAATGGTTCACAGTGATGCAAAGCGGCCTATTTGAGAGGCCATAGGAAATGGGATTTGCTCTTCAGTTCTGTGATCCGGGGAGTGGGGTGGGGGGAGGTTCCAGTGCTGGGGCTCTGTAACAAACGGGTCAGCAATAACGCCGTCATCACCGGGTTTAACAGACGCAGTCTTCATCTTCAGTTTCTTTAGTCTGGAAAGATCACAAGCGTCTTACTTAAGGATCTGACTCCCTGGTGCGTGAGCTGGAATGTGTTGATGACAGTGCGCCTTTAATCAGGCCTTTAACATGAGTACTGCTGTGTAGCCTCTTTGTATTGGACGCAGAGATGCTGTACTGCTTTGTATGGCAGATTGAAAGCTGTGAACGGAAGGACCATGCAATGTGAATGCTCATTAAAATTTACTGTGACACTTTGCCCTTCTGAATGATACTGCTTGCTGAATCTGCTCTTTTAACTAGGCCCACATCTGTGTAATGCCATGGATAAGCAAACGACGATTCCCAAATGTTTACACCAAGAATATTAGGGAGGTTGTTTTTGGCCACGTTGTCTGTTTCTCAAGCCTTTATTTCTCATCAATTTCCTCTTCTCCTCCTGAAGGCTGGGGTGTGCTCGCACAGTCGCAGGCTACCCCCCCCAATACTGCCCCACAAGTGGCCAGTAGTCATGTGTGAGCCTTTGGCGCTCAGTATCAGCAGGCTGCTCGACTGCAGTGGGCATCACAGCTGAGCCAAATCATCCGACGCGCCCACCTGCACACTTCCAGCAGGGGCTGCTGAATGCCATTTGGGATCAGGGCTAATGCCCCGAACCCAGGAAGTTGGCTAGGGCTCAGTGGGTAGCAGTCTCGCCTCTGAGTCAGAAGGTCGTGGGTTCAAGCCCAACTCCAGAGACCTGAGCAAATAATCCAGGCCGACACTCCCAGTGCGGGAGCGCTGCACTGTCGGGAGGTGCCGCCTTTCGGATGAGACGTTAAACTGAGGCCCCGTCTGCTCCCTCAGGTGGATGGAAACACCCCATTGCGAAGTCGGGGCATGTCTTGGCCAGCACGTCCATCAAGCAGCATCTAAAACAAACGCTGTGGTCATTCATCTCACTGCTGTTTGTGGGACCTTACTGCAAATTGCCTGCTGTGTTAGCATACATAACAAAATATAGTATTTAATCTCACAAAATCCTCCCAGAGGGAGGGGTTACATTTGTGGAGTGTGTATCTGGTGCTGCCCATTCATTGTAGTTGGCCTCATGCATTTTACTAAATGTGGTGGTTATGAGAGTTGGTCTCTCACTTTTCTCCATTCCACCTCCTCTCTCGGGAGCCTTCATTCCATTTAAAAATGGTTTTCTCCAACAACAACAACAATATAGCGCCTTTAACATAGTAAAACATCCCAAGGTGCTTCACAGGTGCAATTATCAAATAAATTGTGACCCCGAGCCACATAAGGGACAGGTGACCAAAAGCTTGGTCAAAGAGGAAGGTTTTAAGGGGCGTCTTAAAGGAGGAGAGAGAGGTAGAGAGAGGCGGAGAGGGAATTCCAGCCTTAGGGCCCAGGCAGCTGAAGGCACGGCCGCCAATGGTGGAGCAATTAAAATCGGGGATGCGCAAAAGGGCAGAATTGGAGGAGCGCAGAGATCTCAGAGGGTTGTAGGCAATGTTCCCTTTAAGTGCGGCCGCGCAGCGCTCTAGAGCTCCTGCGCAGCTGGCTCACCGACTTTTCAATGGAAAAACCGCGTATGCATGCAATTTTGAACGGGCCAGCGCAGCCCGTTAAAGGGACCGCGCTGCCCCCCCAAAAAATAGAGGGAACATTGGTTGTAGGGGCTGGAGGAGGTTACAGAGATAGGGAGGGGCGAGGAGGCCATGGAGGGATTTGAAAACAAGGATAAGAATTTTAAAATTGAGGCGTTGCCGGACCGGGAGCCAGTGTAAGTCAGCGAGCACAGGGGTGCTGATTCATTACATATAATAACTTAAGTTTTCTTGTACACTCCACACTTTTTAATTCTGCTGTATCATACCTGATATGAATGCACCTTGAATCAAAATCGAACAGTTTAATAAGTTCCCTGCTTCTCGTGAAGTGTTCTCAGTTTTTGGGTGTTTACATGAAAATGAATAAAGAAAATGCCGATTCGAATCATTGTCCGCAGGGAATATCCGACAATGATCTGGGAATACCGAATCCACGCAAGAATGTATTTGTGGAACTGGAATTTGCAGCCAAAAACTTTTCATGTAACGTGAATCAATGGGCAAACTGTTCCTCGTTCACAGTCACTCTGCAGTTCTTTAGTTCAAAGAGCATTCCTTCAGAAATGGGCTCCCAGACAGTAAAATCATTATGTTCGAGCTTTGAAAGCAAATCTTCGCCATAATTCAGAATAGCTGCCCCCTTGCTGTGACCACAGGGTTCTGGTGCGGCACTTAAGCAAGAGTCGCAGAGCTGCTCCAAGCCTTACCTCAGCAGGCCTTAAGCTTGTCAACTTTGGTGGGCGTATTCCTGCAGGTTTCATCGCGTGGCCACCCACCGGTCAAACATAGAAACATAGAAGATAGGAGCAGGAGTAGGCCATTCAGCCCCTCGAGCCTGCTCCGCCATTCAATGAGATCATGGCTGATCATCCAAATTCAGTACCCTGTCCCTGCCTTCTCCCCATATCCCTTGATCCCTTTAGCCTTAAGAAATATATCTAACTCCTTCTTGAATATATTTAATGAATTGGCCTCAACTGCCTTCTGTGGTAGAGAATTCCACAGGTTCACCACTCTCTGGGTGAAGAAATTCCTCCTCATCTCAGTCTAAATGGCTTACCCCTTATCCTTAGACTATGACCCCTGGTTCTGGACTCACCCGCCATCGGGAACACCCTTCCTGCATCTAGTCTGTCTAGTCCTGTTAGAATTTTATAAGTTTCGATGAGATCCCCTCTCATTCTTCTAAACTCCAGCGAGTACAAGCCCAATCGACCCAATCTCTCCTCATACGTCAGTCCTGCCATCCTAGGTATCAGTCCGGTGAATCTTCACTGCACTCCCTCCATGGCAAGAACATCCTTCCTCAGATAAGGCGACCAAAACTGCACACAGTACTCAATACTAAACAGCCTTTTTCCCCCCATCTCAACTATTTTTATAACTAATAAACGAAAGTCTTCAACAAAAATGGGGGAGGGAAAGCTTTTTTATTTAATGCCTCTATGACTTTTCTCCCGCGTTTGCGCGCAGCAGTGGCTTGGAGATGAATCTTTCTTTCCTGGAGACTCCTAGCAGGCCAGGACTTGGGAGAACGGTGTGATAATTCATTCAAGGACTATATGGGGGTGGGTGGGGGTAACGGGAAGGGTCAGCTGCGTATATGAGACATACGGAAACCCATCGCCAGGTAAAAGAGTCTCCGAACCAAGCTACCGAGAGAGCTGTACACGTAGAGTTTCTGTTTGCCCAGCAGTGAGAACATAAGAACATAAGAACTAGGAGCAGGAGTCGGCCATTCGGCCCCTCGAGCCTGCTCCGCCATTCAATAAGATCATGGCTGATCTTCCACATCAACTCCACTTTCCCGCCCGATCCCCATATCCCTTAATACCCTTAATATTCAAAAATCTATCGATCTCTGTCTTGAATATACTCAATGATTGAGCCTCCACAGCCCTCTGGGGCAGAGAATTCCAAAGATTCACCACCCTCTGAGTGAAGAAATTCCTCCTCATCTCAGTCCTAAATGGCCGACCCCTTATCTGAGACTGTGACCCCTGGTTCTAGACTCCCCAGCCAGGGGAAACAGCCTCTCAGCATCTGAGGGAGTGCACCCGCTCTCCCCAAGTTCCATTAATGAGACAGACTGACTGCTGAATCATCAACGGTGGGCATGGAGCACTGTGGACCTGTCTGGTTAAGGTAACGGATCAGTGAGTCTACCCCAGAGGGTTGACTCTTGTGTTTTAGCAGTGCCAAAGGGGATGCTCTCTTAATAGAAACTGAGTCCCTTTCCAGACAGGTGAAGGACATGCCCATGTGTCTGCTGGGCGATGGCCATGAAAGCGCAATCGAAAAAAAGCAGCACATTACAGCAAAAGGAGTGTCATCATGGCTAACCAGTTGGGTTCAAGTTGGGTTCCAGTCCTTGAATTTGATAGCCTACTGAAAGATTCTGTCGCCCAAGTCAAAGGGCTGCAAGAGCCACTTCCATGAGGTTTTCCCTGGCGAAACATGACTTGAAACATTTGTTTCATGTGGCGATTGGAGGGCCCATTGGCGATATCAATACCAAGCTCAAAAGCTCTGAGAAACACAAGCAGCCATGGGACAGTGGGGCTGTAACAAACCGAGCTAGGATACAACTCGGTGCCCTTGACTGGCAGCATGGCGTGGCATGGTACGGTGGCCCAGCAAGTGAAAGTCAGGATCTTCCACCACAGGGAGACAGGGAAGTTCAGATTGATACTCGTGCTGAGCTATTCTGGTAGGCAACTGGCATGAGACGTTAAACCGAGGCCCCCGTCTGCCCTCTCAGGTGGACGAAAAGATCCCACGGCACTATTCAATGAAGAGTGGGGGTCTCTCCCCCAGTGTCCTGGGAAATATTTATCCCTCAACCAACATCACTAAAAAAAAATAATCTGGTCATTACCACGTTGCTGTTTGTGGGAGCTTGCTGTGCACAAATTGGCTGCCGCGTTTCCCACATTCCGACAGTGACTCCACTCCAAAGAGCCGGTTGCACACCATTCTGTCGGCTGGGGAAGATATATGTTCGAGGGAGAGCAAGGGAACAAAGTAATTTCAAACTGGTCTGCCTACCATGTTTACACCTGGAAGTTCGCAGATTAACCTTTCGTTTGGTTGCCTGAAGCTACTGTGTTAGCCGGGGTTTTAACCATTACAGAGAGATCTGTCGACTGCATGGCCCATTACGTCAGTAGAGCTGTGTGGGCTGGATGTTTCATGTGGGATCCACAGAGTATTCAGTAAATGGCCATAGGGATCAAATGTATTTTGTCGACTGCTGAAGAGCATGTTCTACAGCCTTAGGGTGCATTCATTACAGGGGACCTCTCTGTGAGGGAAGAAGTTCAATTTGGTCTGGCATCACAAAAGGGGGGGATGTTGTGTCGATAGGATTTCTGATAGCTGTTGAACGCGCCCAGACCAACAAAAGGTTCCTGTCTGTTTGATTGAGTAACTGGCGCGGCCCCTGTGAACAGCCTCCGCAGGGACACAGCTGGTGTTTCATGTGGGAATGAAAGCGGCAGAATGTGAAGAATGTCAGCTCCCGCCCGAACCAGGTGTTTATGGTCGACATCACCCAGCTGAACACAGGGGAGAAGTGACAGCAGCTATTGACGGCTTAAGAATATAGGCGTCTTATTAACTCTGGCAGGGGCAGCAAGAGCTTATCAGGGACTTGGACAATGAGTGCTCTCGAAAGCTGGACAAATCTTTACTTTGCCGTCAAGAGACTGAAGGGAGTGGAGAGCATGAATAATGGATCTGTGCAATCCTTCGGTCTTGAACCAAAATGAGACACTTCTACTCGGTATGAATCTGTGTCCAGTGAAATGTGTATGATGCCTTCAGCATCCCATTGAGCCTTTGAAGATTGCAGTCTGATACCTCCACATTGCCGCTCTACTGTATTATAACGGAGGCTGCTTTTCTCCCTGCCCTAAGACCAAAAGTGTCGCACATGGCAAGTGGCAAATGTAAGGAACGGACTCCAGTGGTTCAGGCTGCACTGGCTGCCATTTTTAGGAACTTTAGGAACAGCAGGAGGCCATTCAGCCCCTTGAGCCTGTTCCACCATTCAATTAGATCATGGCTGATCTGTATCTCAACTCTATCTACTCGCCTTTGCTCCGCATCCCTTGATACCCTTACCCAACAATCTGTCGATCTCAATCTTGAAAGCTCCAATTGACCCAACAGCCACAGGCTTTTGGGGAGAGAGTTCCAGATTTCCACTACCCTTTATGTGCAGAAGTGCTTCTGATTTCACTCCTAAACGGCCTGGCTCTAATTTTAAGGTTATGCCCCCCCCTGTTCTGGACTCCCCCCCCCAACCAGAGGAAATACTTTCTCTCTATCAACCCTATCAAATCCCTTTATCATTGTAAACACCTTAATTAGATCACCCTCACCCGTCTAAACTCAAGGGAACACAAGCCAAGTTTATGCAACCTGTCCTCATAAATGAACTCACTACAAAAAAAATCTACGCTCATCCCTGACTATAGATAATGATGCGGAGATGCCGGTGTTGGACTGGGGTGGACAAAAATGAGAAGTCGCACAACACCAGGTTATAGTCCAACAGTTTTATTTGAAATTACGAGCTTTCGGAGCGCTGCTCCTTCTTCAAGTACAGGTACAGACTATAGATGAGGCTTGCTAGGCCAGTGCCATAACCACTAGCCTACCGTACCCCTGCTGCTTCTCCAAGGTATCTCACACTGATAGACATCATGCATCGCCCACCCTGCTCTCCTCCTGCTCTGCTCCCCACTGGAGTTCTGCTGGCTCCCTCTGGTGCTTTTCCATGGCTGAGATGTACAGGATGTGGGAATGAAGCGAATCCTGAGTAAATTTACATGTTGCCTATTGATAACTGCTCAACAAGCACAAGAAACAATTGTTAACCAGGTCTGTGCATTAATGTACATTCGAGAGATTTGGTTCAGGAGGGTGGTGGAAAAGTTAGTGCCCGCTCAATTAATGTTGGATCATAAAATACCTTAATGCACCATTAATGTGAACAAGCAGAGCAAATTAACCCCACCCAACCAGTGTATTGTAGCCAATAGGCTAACAGGAAAATCATCATTGGGAACAGGAGGCCATTCAGCCCCTCGAGCCTGTTTCGCCATTCAGTGAGATCAGGGTCTGTATCTAAACTCCATTTGCCGTAACCCTTGCTACCCTTGCCTAACAAAAATCTAGCAATCTCAGTTTAATGTTGCGCCAGTTAAAGTCGTGTGTGATACCCTTTACCCTCTCACCACTAGCACCAGCACCAGTGATGGGCCTGCACCCTTGCAGTACTTTACCCCAGTGTTGGACAACTCAGAGTGCTCGCGCCAGGCACAACCCCAAGTTTGGAAGGACACACCCTAGAATTGTGCGGTTGGCTGTTTCTCCCGGTTTTGGTGCAGGTAGCAGGAAGGTTTCAACCACCCATTGTTAAACTGGCGATGGCACCGTTTGGAAACGATTCGTTCCTGAAAATGAATAGGAAGAATTGGATCGTAAACAAACGTAGAATTGACTTGACTTTGTGGTTGTGTCCATATTAGAGGCAGTTCCAAGACTTCCTCCATTCATCCTTGCAGTCAGGGGGTGACAGCTATTTAGCTCCGTCCCAAGCCCTGAAACAAAAAAATGACAACAAGTGTAGCAACAGGCAACCACAACTAGGCCCCATGCCCTTACTTCATTTCTCCAATCTCTTGAGCATCCGCAGCTGCTGAATTTGTTCTGGTCCAGCAGTCTAGTCGAATCCATCCAGAAGTGGCCTACCTCAGCTCAGCATAGGAACAGGACTAGGCCCTCAAGCCTGTCCCGCCATTCAATTGGATCAGTACTGGTGGGCAGAGTAAACTGACTCACTCACAAGGCACACCTGGCAACTCTTCACTCATTTAAATTTAGAAGTGTCACCGTGTTTAAGAAATTATTATTAACTAAAATTGTCTTCCTCATCTTAGCTTAAAAACCAACCCCTTATCGTGAAGTGCAGTCAGGCCCTAGCCATTGCTGTGCTCTATCAGGCACGGGCCAGTTTAATTCCAGGCCCCTGCTCCTTACTCAGTCTCAGCCCCTCCACTTCCTACACGAGCCAAGACTGGAGCTCCCTCGTGGACCTTGGTCTCCCCGTCTCTCTCGGATATTGCAAGGGCTTCCAGATGTGCCGTTACGAGTTGGGGCTGACACTCCGTGTCTACCACAACAGGCAAGCTATTCGGTCCTCCATAGAAGTGCATCCCAGCCCAAACTTTTGTCTCCCCCTCACAAGCCCCACTCACTCATTGCAGCTCGAGGGCCCCCGCCTCCGAGAGCCTCATCCCTCCTCATCCGGCACCTCCCGATCTTAACATCCATCTCCAGCCATCGTCTGCTATCTTGCCGCACGCTTTGAGCTTTATAAGAAGGTAGAAGATGCAAATTGAGACATGAGAACCTGTAGGATTGCCACAGGGCGAAAGAGAGAGAGAAACTGAAAGAGTAGAAAGACAAAAAGAAAAGTAGAGAGACAGTTACAGGGAAAACAACAGCATGGAAGATTAATTAGTACCGTGTTAAATAAACTACGCAGTATATAATTGTATGTTTTGCTGCCAGTTGTATAAACGGCAGACAATCTATAAATCAGACACTTATATTAAATGCACAATATATATAAAGTGCATATAGATATACATACAACATTTATACATTGTATCATTATATAGCGTGCATATAAATAATACATTTCACATGGCGCATTATCTCAGCTATATACAATG
Source organism: Squalus acanthias (assembly GCA_030390025.1). Classification (NCBI taxonomy): domain Eukaryota; kingdom Metazoa; phylum Chordata; class Chondrichthyes; order Squaliformes; family Squalidae; genus Squalus; species Squalus acanthias. The sequence goes on from JASTWF010000309.1 coordinate 401,793, forward strand.
TATAATGACACCTCTTTGCTGGCACAGTCAGTATTTGGGTTTGAACGTGTTTTCTCTGTTACTCATGTTGTGATAAATGATGGTTCTGATTCGGGCTGCAGCCACTGAATGAGCTGTTGATGAAACAGAAGCAATTCAACTGATGCAAATGCGCCAGTGAAAGGGACACCTATCAAAGTCACTTCACCGCAACACATAAGTGGGAAGGAAAAGTGACTCTGACAGATTTCATCTCCTGAAAACAAATATGTGGGACAATGCAGAGCATTCCCAGAAACACACATCGACAGCGACAAACATGATGTTGTCAGGGTACTTGGTATGGTCCGGGGGTGTCTGGGAGCGGCTATCCACGGGTGGCTTAATCGGGTAAAATCGTACACACGTTCTCTCAGAACTCAGAAATATCAGACACGGGAAACCTGCCAGCTATCTTTATGATGTCACTAAAACACGGGGGTAAAAAGAAAGGCAGACTTGCATTTCTATAGCGCCTTTCGCAACCTCAGGACGTTCCAAAGTGCTTTACAGCCAATGAAGTACTTTTTTGACGTGTAGTCACTGTTATAATGTAGGAAACGCAGCAGCCAATTTGTGCACAGCAAGCTCCCACAAACAGCAATGTGATACTGACTATCTGTTTTAGTGATGTTGATTGAGGGATAAATATTGGCCCAGACACCGGGGAGAACTCCCCCGCTCTTCTTCAAAATAGTGGCGTGGGATATTTTACGTCTGCCTTAGAGGGCAGATGGGGGCCTTGGTTTAACGTCTCATCCCAAAGACGGCACCTCCGACAATGTTGCAATCCCTCAGAACTGCACTGGGAGTCTCAGCCGAGATTTTGTGCTCAAATATCTGGAGTGGGACATGAACCCACAAACTTCTGACTCAGATGTGAGAGTGCTACCCACTGAGCCACCGTTTCCATTGATTTCAAGTTGACCACAGCGGCCAGAGGGGACCTTCTCCATGGTGGCTCTTTAACTTGGCATCTCGATTGCTTTCATAAGTGACCATACAAAAGGCTGAGTCATGTTAACATCATTCGGTACTGACCAGAATCCTTGTAGGGCCTCCAGCCCTAGAACCCTCCGAGATCTCTGCACTCCTCCAATTCTGGCCTCTTGAGCATCCCCGATTTTAATCGCTCCACCATTGGCGGCCGTGCCTTCAGCTGCCTGGGCCCTAAGCTCTGGAATTCCCTCCCTAAACCTCTCCGCCTCGCTACCTCTCTTTCCTTTAAGACGCACCTTAAAACCTACCTCTCTGACCAAGCCTGTCCTAATATCTCCTTATATGGCTCGGTACCACGTTTTGTCTGATAATCGCACCTGCGAAGCGCTTTGGGACGATTTACTACGTTAAAGGCGCTATATAAATGCAAGTTGTTGTTGTAAATTAATTGCTTCGACCCTTAAACACATATTAGTGTTGGCACAGCCATCACACCCAACTCTGCAAGCACCATCCAATCTGAAATGACGTCAGTCTGTAAAGCTAGGAAGTGGTCACACTGGATATGGTCCAAGGCTGCCGATCTATCCGGGAGGATTCCCAATTGCCTGTACCAGCTCCCAATGCTGCTGGCTGATCTCCCGACGGCACTGCTCCGTGGCCTTGTCTGGATCAAGTGTCTCCGAGAGGTTTACCTGCACCATCACCTGGATGACTGTAAAGTCTAGCCCAGGGTTCGGACAATGGCTGTTGGAGCATTCGAAACAGAAGGAGGCCATTCAGCCCCTCGAGCCTTTTCCGCCATTCAGTGAGATCATGGCCGATCTGTATCTTACCTTGGTTCCGTAACCCTTAATACCCTTACCCAACAAAAATCTAGCAATCTCAGTTATGAAGTTTTCGATTGACCCCCAGCCTCAACAGCTTTTTGGAGGAAAGAGATCCAGATTTCCACTACCCTTTGTGTGAAGAAGTGCTTCCTGACATCACCCCTGAACGGCCTGGCTCTAATTTTAAGGTAATGCCCCGCTTGTTCTGGACTCTCCCACCAGAGGAAATAGTTTCTCTATCTACCCTATCGAATCCGTTAATTCCCCACCCAGGCCAGGAAGTTTGAAGAGAGCTGAAGCCGAACAGAAGCAGAAGTGAACACAGAGGGAAAAGAACAACAGATAAATGGAGAATCTGGGCCACAGCCGAGACTCCGACATGGCCAGTTTACATGGTTGTTGCCTGGCAACCAGCCCCACCTGCTCATTATTATACGTGTAAACACAGCTTGATAATTCAAAAAAATGACAACTATGTCGTGCAATTCTTGGGGAGAGGCTTTAACTAATGGCATCATTGTATTTTCCAATCCACACTCCCTGTTTACCTGCAAGTAACCTTTGCAAATTCTTTGAGAACCAGTTCTGGTGTTAAAATAGTGCCCAGTCTTCTGTAACGTGCTGTAGAATAATTCCCAAAGTTCCAGTGAGACACATAGTAAATGTCACTACAGCGGGAGTTACGTGGTACAGAGTCACTACAGCGGGAGTTACGTGGTGCAGTGTCACTACAGCGGGAGTTACGTGGTACAGAGTCACTACAGCGGGAGTTATGTGGTACAGTGTGACCACAGCGGGAGTTACGTAGTACAGTGTCACTACAGCGGGAGTTACGTGGTACAGTGTGACCACAGCGGGAGTTACGTGGTACAGTGTCACTACAGCGGGAGTTACGTGGTACAGTGTGACCACAGCGGGAGTTACGTGGTACAGTGTCACTACAGCGGGAGTTACGTGGTACAGTGTGACCACAGCGGGAGTTTATTTCCAAATCTTCTCCTGCACCTTTTTGCACCCTGACCCTTTCTGTGCCACAGGAGCCTAAGTATATGAGTCTAGATAGCGCGCGTGGTGGGCCTATTCGGCCATGGGGAGCATCACGGCTGAACCTGATCACCCGACTCCTCGGCACTTGCACTCTCTGGCAGGGGGGGGGGGTCGTTGGGTGGTGATCAGAAGCAGGAGTCCCTGGCGGAGTTTCCGCACCTTCGCCCTGAGGGACTGAGGCCCGTTAGGGCACCAGCTGAGTTTGTTCAGGAGCACAGGAAGCTGCGGGCGAGATTCATTGGTCGGTTGAACGGCTTTCCGATGTGTTTGCACGTTGTAACGACAATGGGCAGCCAGAAGAGACAATGAGGTGGATTTTCAACTTGCCGCCCCAATCTTTTAAGTGCTTTACAGAGTCTCCCCATCACTTCCTTGGCCCTTGTGTATGTATTTATGTACATCGGAACAGCAAGAGGCCTATCAGCCCACCTCGAGTCTGTTACATTGGGAACAGGAGGAGGCCATTCAGCCCCCCTCGAGCCTGTTACATTAGGAACAGGAGGAGGCCATTCAGCCCCCTCGAGCCTGTTACATTAGGAACAGGAGGAGGCCATTCAGCCCCTCGAACCTGTTACATTAGGAACAGGAGGAGGCCATTCAGCCCCTCGAACCTGTTACATTAGGAACAGGAGGAGACCATCCAGCCCCTCGAACCTGTTACATTAGGAACAGGAGGAGACCATTCAGCCCCCCTCGAGCCTGTTACATTAGGAACAGGAGGAGACCATTCAGCCCCTCGAGCCTGTTACATTAGGAACAGGAGCAGGCCATTCAGCCCCTCGAGCCTGTTACATTAGGAACAGGAGGAGGCCATTCAGCCCCTCGAGCCTGTTACATTAGGAACAGGAGGAGACCATTCAGCCCCTCGAGCCTGTTACATTAGGAACAGGAGGAGGCCATTCAGCCCCCCTCGAGTCTGTTACATTGGGAACAGGAGGAGGCCATTCAGCCCCTCGAGCCTGTTAGATTAGGAACAGGAGGAGGCCATTCAGCCCCTCGAGCCTGTTACATTAGGAACAGGAGGAGGCCATTCAGCCCCCTCGAGCCTGTTACATTAGGAACAGGAGGAGACCATTCAGCCCCCCTCGAGCCTGTTACATTAGGAACAGGAGGAGACCATTCAGCCCCTCGAGCCTGTTACATTAGGAACAGGAGCAGGCCATTCAGCCCCTCGAGCCTGTTACATTAGGAACAGGAGGAGGCCATTCAGCCCCCTCGAGCCTGTTACATTAGGAACAGGAGGAGGCCATTCAGCCCCTTGAGCCTGTTACATTAGGAACAGGAGGAGGCCATTCAGCCCCTCGAGCCTGTTACATTAGGAACAGGAGGAGGCCATTCAGCCCCCTCGAGCCTGTTACATTAGGAACAGGAGGAGGCCATTCAGCCCCTCGAGCCTGTTACATTAGGAACAGGAGGAGGCCATTCAGCCCCTCGAGCCTGTTACATTAGGAACAGGAGGAGACCATTCAGCCCCTCGAGCCTGTTACATTAGGAACAGGAGGAGGCCATTCAGCCCCCTCGAGCCTGTTACATTAGGAACAGGAGGAGGCCATTCAGCCCCTCGAGCCTGTTACACAGGAACAGGAGGAGGACATTCAGCCCCCTCGAGCCTGTTACATTAGGAACAGGAGGAGGCCATTCAGCCCCTCGAGCCTGTTACATTAGGAACAGGAGGAGGCCATTCAGCCCCTCGAGCCTGTTACATTAGGAACAGGAGGAGGCCGTTCAGCCCCTCGAGCCTGTTACATTAGGAACAGGAGGAGGCCGTTCAGCCCCTCGAGCCTGTTACATTAGGAACAGGAGGAGGCCATTCAGCCCCTCGAGCCTGTTACACAGGAACAGGAGGAGGCCATTCAGCTTCTCGAGCCTGTTACATTAGGAACAGGAGGAGGCCATTCAGCTTCTCGAGCCTGTTCCGCCATTCAATGAGATCATGGGCTGATCTGTGACCTAACTCCATAAACCCGCCTTTGCCCCGTATCCCTTAATACCCTTTGGTTAACAAAAATCTGTCAATCTCAGATTTAAAATTAACAATTGACCCCCAGCATCAATTGCCGTTTGCGGAAGAGAGTTCCAAACTTCTACCACTCTTTGTGTGTAGAAGTGTTTCCCAACTTCACTCCTGAAAGGTCTGGCTCTAATTTTTAGACTAAGCCCCCTAGTCCCAGACTCCCCAACCAGCGGAAATAGTTTCTCTCTCTCTACCCCATCAGTTCCCCTTAATATCCTGAAAACTTCGATCAGATCACCCCGTAACCTTTGAACTTCCAGGGAATACTACCCTAGTTTGTGTAATCTCGCCTCGTAATTTAACCCTTGGAGTCCGAGTATCATTCTGGTAAATCTATCAGCCCCGACTCATGCTGCACACAGCGTGACAACACTACTTGTTTGCACAACCAGCACGCCCAAATACTTTGCCTGCTGCACCATCAGTGATGTGTTGCCCTCTGCTTAACCGCAAGTGCTATTTTTAGCCCCCATGTGCGCTCACCGTGCAGCTCAAAACAAGTTCTTTCTCTGTCCGCCTCCTAGCTGTGCAGCCGGGGAGGGCAACCCGCTTGCGGTGGACGCGCTGCGTTCCAGGGCGACTGTGCGTCAGCTGCAAGGCGAGACGTTCTGCTGCATTCTGAAAGTCACTGGAAACGAACGTGAAGGAGCCAGGGGCCCCGGGGCATGATCCTGGGGCGGGGCAATTCCACTGAGCCTTTCACGGAAGAATTCCAATAAAACTTGTCCGGTACGAACCGCCTTTCACAAACCCCTTGTTGGCTTCGATTTGATATCTCCATTCCATATTTTTGCTTGACGTTCTGTTCCCCCCCCGCCCCCCTTTACCCCGTGATATGTTTTAATAGGTTGGACTCGAATTCCCTCGCTTCCTGTCAGCTGTTGTCACCTCTGTATCTGTTGAACTTTCTCCTGTTCCGATCACCTGCACTCAACTGGCGCCCTCACTTTCCCCCCTCACCTTCCCCATCTGTGGGAGTGGATTGGCGCTGGTTCTTAAGTGGGTAACAGTCCGCCAGTGCCCACGGCTGTGCCGGAGCATGAACCGTGAGTGCCAGCGAGCTGTTTGGCCTTAGAGGCCTTCTTCTTCTTCTTCGGCAGTCCCTCGGAACCGAGGAAGACTTGCTTCCACACTAAAAATGAGGTCTCAGGTGACTGATGAGTCCAATGCGGGACCTACAGTCTCTGTCACAGGTGGGGTAGACGGTGGTTGAAGGGGCGGGTGGGTGGGGTGCTTGGGTTGACGTGCGCTCCTTGCGCTGTTTGCGCTTGGCTTCCACTTGCTCCCGGCGAAGAGACTCGAGGTGTTCAGCGCCTTCCCGGATGCTTCTCCTCCACTTTGTGCGGTCTTGGGCCAGGGATTCCCAGGTGTCGGTGGCGATGTTGCATTTTGTCAAGGAGGCTTTGAGGGTGTCCTTGAAGCGTTTCCTCTGCCCACCTGGGGCTCTCTTGCCGTGCCGGAGCTCCGAGTAGAGCGCTTGTTTTGGGAATCTCGTATCGGGCATGCGGCGATGTGACCCGTCCATCGGAGCTGATCGAGCGTGGTCAAAGCTTCGATGCTGGAGATGTTGGCCTGAGCGAGAACACTGACATTGGTGCACCTATCCTGCCAATGGATTTGCAGGATCTTGCGGAGGCAGCGTTGGTGGTACCTCTCCAGTGCTTTGAGATGCCTGCTGTACATGGTCCATGTCTCTGAGGCATACAGTAGGGCGGGTATCACTGCTGCTCTGTAGACCATGAGCTTGGTGCCGGGTTTGAGGTCCTGGTCTTCAAACACTCTCTTCCTCAGGCGACCGAAGGCTGCACTGGCACACTGAAGGCGGTGTTGGACTTCATCATCGACGTCTGGCCTTCACAGTGGAGCTGAGTCCTGCCCTTATCCAAAGATCCACACATCTTCCAGCAAGGGTCACTGAACAGCCGCTGATGTGGGAATCCTGGTTAACTTGCCCAACTCCAAGCCAAAAGCTTGGAGCTCAGAGCCCCGAGTTTAACTGGGAAGGGGTTGCCAACTCCTCCAGGATTGGCCCTGGAGTCTCCAGGAATTGAAGGTTAATCTCCAGGACACTGCTGGGAGCGACCCGGGAGAAAAATCGCCGGGGCATTGTGCGTGCGCGTTTTTAATTTTCTGTGAACGCTTTTGCTTTTCGGTTGCAAATATATTACTGACGAGGGCGAAAAAAATGGCTCTTCGACGGGCAGGGCGGCTGGGGGCAGGTGGTCACGTGGCACAGTGTTACTGTGGCTGTTTTTTGATTTTATGAAGTGAGAATGTTGTCCATTTAAAGTGTTTCTTTCCATCTGTGTGTTTTTGGTCGAATTGCTGCACAACTTCACGGATGGGAAATGGAACAACCTGTTTTTGTATTAAAATAACCTTGCTCGCACTGTGTGCCAGTCCACGAACACACCTTGCAGGTTCAGATGACTTTGATAAACCATTCGAGCGTCACTTCCTTTGCTGCTCTTTGTCATTCATTTATTCATTTCCAAAGCTTCCCCTGCACGTTTTTTGCACCCTGACCCTTTCTTTGCCACAGGAGCCTCCTGGTGCCTCACCCCCGTGCTTGAGTCTAGATAGCGAGTGCCACTGAGCTATTCGACCACGGGGAGCATCACGGCTGAACCTGATCACCCGACACCTCGGCACTTGCACTCTCCGGCAGGGGGGGGGTGGTCGTTGGGCGGTGATCGGAAGCAGGGGCCCCTGCCAGAGTTTCCGCACCTTAGCCCTGAGGGACTGAGGCCTGTTGTAACATCAGCTGAGGCCGATTTCAGTTCGTTCAGTACCACGGAAAGCTACAGGCGAAATTAAGTTGTCGGTTTAACGGCTTTCATAGAATAGTACCCATGATGCGGAGATGCCGGTGTTGGACTGGGGTGGACAAAAGTGAGAAGTCGCACAACACCAGGTTATAGTCCAACAGCTTTATTTGAAATCACAAGCTTTCGGAGCGTTGCTCCTTCGTCAGGTGAAGTGAAGAAGGTATTTCTTCACTTCACCTGATGAAGGAGCAGCGCTCCGAAAGCTTGTGATTTCAAATAAAGCTGTTGGACTATAACCTGGTGTTGTGCGACTTCTCACTTTTATAGAATGGTTACAGCACAGTAGGAGGCCATTCGGCCCGTCGAGCCCGTGCCGGCTCTCTGCAAGAGCACTTCAGCTAGTCCCACTCCCCCGCTCTTTCCCCATATCCCTGCAATATTTTTCGCCTTCAAGTATTTATCCAATTCCCTTTTGAAAGCTTGAATCTGTATCCACCGCCCGTTGCATTTTTACATTGTAACGACAATAGGCAGCGAGAAGAGACAGTGAGGTCGATTTCAACGCGCTGCCCGGGCGTGAAACTGACATTGCGGATCGCCCGCCCGTTAGAGAATCCACCCGATTTCCATTTCCGTTGAGTGGCAAATCAGCTTTATTTGCCCAAGCGAAGTGGAGTGCTGCTGTTGCTTTCTGGAGGGTCTGTTTGTCTGTTTGGGAGAGTTGCCTGGTTGATTGGCGGAAAATGTTTGACTTGCCCTTCGAACTGTGTAAAGGAGATGCCGCTGCTTGAAGGATTTTTTTTGCTTTAACTTCAGTTTGAACTGCTTGCGATATAACGACACACAAGACGGGAACTGAGAGCCGTGGCGGTTTGATCCTCACCTCGGCCAATCCCACGCTCTCAATTGACTCCCAATTCTAACCCACGGTAGAGAATTCCCTTCAGCATGATTCAGGATTCCCGCGTGGCACAGGCTGCCAGTCCACCCGCCCCACCGTGCCTGAGGGTGCGACGGGCACCCTTGTGAAATCTCCGAATGAATGTCACCCTTTGTCTTCAGCTGGCCAGGATGTCCACCGTGCTGCTTGCCTACTCCCTACATTGCACTTGGTCTTTTGGTCTGGTGGTGCATTGTGCTTCTTGCCGAGACTGGTTCATATCCGGGCTGTTTAAGCAAACCAGGGTCAATACAATCATGTTGCATTGTGTTTTGCAAACTTAAGTACGGCATTTCTTTAGCAAATGGACTCTTAAAGCTGGAAATTACCATTGGAGATACTGGCTTGATGCATTCCTCTGTTCATTATCTTAACTAAGGTATTATCAGCTCTGTTAACATAGCAGACAGAGGACTGTCATATGAACCCATTAACCATTGGCTGCCGTGCCTTCAGCTGCCTGGGCCCTAAGCTCTGGAATTCCCTCCTAAACCTCTCTGCCTCTCTACCTTTCTCTCCTCCTTTACAATATTTATGCCTCAATCAACATCACTAAAACAAAAACAGGTGATCTGGTCATTATTTCATTGCTGTATGTGGGATCTTGCTGTGCGCCAATTGGCTGCCGCGTTTCCTACATTACAACAGTGACTCCACTTCAAAAGTACTTCATTGGCTGTAAAGCGCTTTGGGACGTCCGGTGGTTGTAAAAAGCGCTGTAGAAATGCAAGTCTTTCTTTAAGACGCTCCTTAAAACCTCCCTCTTTGACCAAGCTTTTGGTCACCTGTCCCTAATATCTCCTCTTGTGGCTCAGTGCCGAATTTTGTCTGGTAACGCTCCTGTGAAGTGCCTTGGGACGTTTTACCACGTTAAAAACACTATATAAATCCAAGTTGTTGTCCACCAATATTGCCAACAGACTTTGCAAGCTGAAGAACGAGAATCATAGAAAGCTACAGCACGGAAGGAGGCCATTTCGGCCCATCGTGTCGACTGATGAGGATATGGGACCACTGGACAGTGCAGTGGGTTTAGCGCACTTATCTTTGCCCCTCCAGAAAGTGAGGTTAAAGCTAGCCCAGACAGAACATTGCTCATCTCAGCAGGCCACAGACAGTCTATTTTGAAATGAGTTTGGACTGTCTCAACCAAGTTCCGAGTGAGTCTAGGTTCATTTTTCAGACTGAGGCCCTGTCCGCCTACTCCTGCGGTTCAAGAGGATGTTAAAGATCCCATGGCGGTATTGAAAGAAGAGCAGGCAGCCATTTTGTGCAAAGCAAGATCCCACGACATTCTGGCCAACATTCCTCTCTCAAACCAGCACCGCCAGAAAAGCAGATTAACTGGTCCTTCAGCATCTCAGTGATGTTTATGAGATTTTGCTTTGTGTAAAATAGTTGCCCACGTATAAACAGTCACTGCACTTCGATATAATTCACGCTGTGAAATACTTTGAGACTTGATCACACGTCACCAATGTTCCCTTTCATTTTTTTGGGTGCGCAGTCCGTTTAAGGAGCCGCGCAGCCCATTCAAAATGCCGCACATGCACGGTTTTTCCTATTTAAAAGCCGGTGAGCTGGCTGCGCGGGAGCTGCGGAGCACCGCGCAGCTTAAAGGGAACATTGCATGTCACCGTGGAACATTTCCCGATTGGGATGAAAGTGCAAACTGTGCAAGGGATGAGTTGCTCCCATCACGTGAACAAGGAGCCTGAAAGCACGGCACAGTTAAGAAAGTTAAGCTTTGCTTCCCCTAGAATGGGGTACGGTAGCATAGTGGTAATGTCACTGGGCTAGTAATCCAGGAGGCCATGGACTAATGATCCAGAGACGTAAGTTCAAATCCCACCACAGCAGCTGGGGAATTTAAATTCTAATAAATTAAAGCCAGTATCAGTAATGGTGACCATGGAACTACTGGATTGTTGTGATAAACCCATCTGGTTCACTAATGTCCTTTCGTGGACAGAAATCTGCTGTCCTTACCTGGTCTGGCCTATATGTGATTCCAGATCCATAGCAATGTGGTTGACTCTTAACTGCCCTCTGAAATGGCCAAGCAAGCCACTTATTCAAGAAGGTGGCTCACCACCTTCTCAAGGGCAGTTAGGAATGGGCAATAAATGCTGGCCTCGCCAGAGACGCCCACATCCTGTGAATGAAAAAAAAACCCTTGACACCACTTTTCTCTGGAGCATTGCACAGGCTCGCCGTCAGTTCGAGAAGTAAACAAACCCATGACTTACTCCTGAAACGAGAACAATCTTACACCTAGGAGCCTCGGGGATCCAGGGATCCCTGCCCCCATCCGGCTAAATGTACTGCACGATCCACAGCTTGAAACCCTCCATTGTTTAGGGCCTTTGTTCAGCATATGCATGAAATCCAATCTGCAAAAGGCCTCTGGGACCTTGATTGGAATCTGGCACAGACAGCTGACACTTATTGTCGCTCCTTGTGCCACTAGAATGGGCCACTTGAGGTACCAGAGAGCAGAACCAGCAGAAGTCATTCCCTTGAAAAGAAAGACGTGCATTTATACAGCGCGACATCATGAAGTATTTTTGAAGTGGAGTCACTGTTGTAATGTAGGAATCACGGCAGCCAATTTGCGCACAGCAAGCTCCCACAAACATAATGACCAGATCATCTGTTTTTTAGTGATGTTGGTTGAGGGATAAATATTGGCCCAGGACACCCGGGAGAACGCTGCTGTTCTTCTTCGAAATAGTGCCATGGGATCTTTTACGTCCACCTGAGCGGGCAGACGGGACCTCGGTTTGACGTCTCATCCGAAAGACGGCCCCTCCTACAGTGCAGCACTCCCTCAGCACTGCACTGGGAGTGTCGGCCTAGATTTTGTGCTCAAGCCTCTGGAGCGGGTAATTCAGGGTAAGAGTGCTACCCACTGAGACACAGCTTGACACCGTGAGAGAAGAGGAAGGAATGATTTGAATGGCGGTGGGGGCTGTGATGTAAACTCCGTCACACGACATATCTGCTGATTTGGTTTGAAGAAATCGACAATTATTATCTGTGATTCTGATGTTTTCTGATCTGAGTTATTTGAAGTCCCTTCTGCAGAATGCATCAACATGGGGGAGATGTCAGGAGCGAGATTTTTGATCAAATAGACCGAGACAGATCTCTGCCCTTCCTTTGGGATCCCCTATGACCAATCTCAGATAGGTCAATGTTATTGTGTCGCATACGTGAATTTCGAGTGCTTTAAAGCTTATCATTTGAGGCAGTTTGTGGGGAGGGAACATCATACTGGACTTTCAATAGGAAAAGTTTAATTGACCTGATAGAGGTCTTTAAAATTTGGAAGGGGTTTGATGGGGTAGATGTAAAGAACGAAAGCAAAATACTGCGGATGCTGGAAATCTGAAATAAAAACAGAAAATGCTGGAAATACTCAGCAGGCCAGGCAGCATCTGTGGCGAGAGAAACAGAGTTAACGTTTCAGGTCGATGACCCTTCGTCAGAACTGGATGTAGAGAAGATGTTTCTACTTGTGGAGGAGTCCAAAACTTGGGGTCATAAATATAGAAACATAGAAACATAGAAGATAGGAGCAGGAGTAGGCCATTCGGCCCCTCGAGCCTGCTCCGCCATTCGATGAGATCATGGCTGATCATCCAAACTCAGTACCCTGTACCTGCCTTCTCCCCATATCCCTTGATACCTTTAGCTTTAAGAAATATATCTAACACCTTCTTGAATATATTTACTGATTGGCCTCTACTGCCTTCTGTGGTAGAGAATTCCACAGGTTCACCACTCTCTGGGTGAAGAAATTCCTCCTAATCTCTGTCTTAAATGACTTACCCCTTATCTTTAGACTGTGACCTCTTGTTCTGGACTCACCCGCCATCGGGAACATCCTTCCTGCATCCAGTCTGTCTAGCCCTGTTAGAATTTTATAAGTTTCAATGAGATCTCCTCTCATTCTTCTAAACTCCAGCGAGTATAAGCCCAATCGACCCAATCTCTCCTCGTACGTCATTCCTGCCATCCCAGGTATCAGTCTGGTGAATCTTCGCTGCACTCCCTCCATGGCAAGAACATCCTTCCTCAGATAAGGCGACCAAAACTGCACACAATACTCAAGGTGTGGTCTCACCAAGGCCCTGCACAACTGCAGCAAGACATCCTTGTTCCTGTACTCAAACCCTCTCGCTACGAAGGCCAACATACCATTTGCCTTCTTAACCGCCTGCTGTACCTGCATGCTAACCTTCAGCGACTGGTGCACAAGGACACCCAGGTCTCATTGCACTTCCCCTTCTCCCAATCTATTGCCGTTCAGATAATAACCTGCCTTTCTGTTTTTGCCACCAAAGTGGATAACCTCACATTTATCCACATTATACTGCATCTGCCATGCTTCTGCCCAATCACCCAACCTGTCCAAATCATACTGGAGTTTCTCAGCATCCTCCTCGCAGCACACACACCCACCCAGCTTTGTGTCATCTGCAAACTTGGAGATATTACATCTAGTTCCCTCGTCTAGATCATTAATATATATAGTGAATAGCTGGGGTCCTGCCACTCGGAAAAAGACCCGTTTATTCCAACTCTTTGCTTCCTGTCTGCCAACCAGTTCTCTATCCAAGTCAGTACCTTGCCCCCAATCCCATGTGCCTTAACTTTACACGCTAATCTCTTATGCGGGACCTTATCGAAAGCCTTCTGAAAGTCCAAATACACCACATCCACTGGTTCTCCTTATCTATTCTATCAGTTACATCCTCAAAAAATTCCAGTAGATTAGTCAAGCACGATTTACCTTTTGTAAATCCATGTTGACTTTGTCCAATCCTGTCACTGTTTTCCAAGTGCTCTGCTATTACATCTTTTACAATGGACTCTAGCATTTTCCCCACTACCGATGTCAGGTCTATAATTCCCCGTTTTTTCTTTACCACCTTTTTTGAACAGTGGGGTAAAATTAGCTACCCTCCAATCCATGGGAACGGTTCCAGAGTCTATAGAATTTTGGAAGATGACCATCAATGCATCTACTATTTCGAGGGCCACTTCCTTAAGTACCCTAGGATGTAGATTATCAGGCCCTGGGGATTTATCGGCCTTTAATGCCGTCAATTTCCCGAACACCATTTCCCTACAAATACTGATTTCATTCAGTTCCTCCCTCTCATTAGACCCTATGTTCCCCGACATCTCTGGGAGGTTATTTGTGTTCTCCTTTGTGAAGACAGAGGCAAAGTATGTATTTAATTGGTCTTCCATTTCTTTGTTCCCCATTATAAATTCCCCTGATTCTGACTGCAAGGGACCTACGCTTGACTTCACCAATCTTTTTCTCTTCACATATTTATAAAAGCTTTTACAGTCAGTTTTTATGTTCCCTATAATATAAGATAGTCACTAATAAATCCAATAAGGAATTCAGAAGAATGGTTAGAATCTGGAACACGCTACCATATAGAGTGGTTAGAATCATAGAATGGTTACAGCACAGAAGGAGGCCATTCGGCCCGTCGAGCCCGTGCCGGCTCTCTGCAAGAGCACTTCAGCTAGTCCCACTCCCTCGCCCTTTCCCCGCAGCCCTCTGGTTCTCGACCCTTCTGCCAATGGGAACAGTTTCTCTCTCTCTACTCTGTCTAGACTCCTCATGATTTTGAACACCTCTATCAAATCTCCTCTCAATCTTCTCTGCTCTAAGGAGAACAACCCCAGTTTCTCCAGTCTATCCATGTAACTGAAGTCCCTCATCCTTGGAATCATTCTCAAATCTTTTCTGCACCCTCTCTAAGGCCTTCACATCATTCCTAAAGTGGTTGAGGCGAATAGCATAGATACATTTAAGGGGAAGCTCGAGAAACACGTGAGGGAGAAAGGAATAGAAGGTTATGCTGATAGGGTGAGATGAAGAGGGGTGGGAGGAGGCTCGTGTGGAGCAGAAACACCGGCACGGACCAGTTGGGCCGAATGGCCTGTTTCTGTGCTGTAAATACTTTGTAATTCTTAGTTCCAAACCCTGAGGTGAAATGTTAGCTGGGGTCTCCAATCTTGGTGTCGAGTTAAAAGTCACATTCTGTTGATTTAAGATAATAGACGTCTGAGTTTTATCTTTACTTTGATGTTTGTGAGCTTGTAGATTTGGGACATCACTTTCAAGTTTCACCTTTTGTTCCACTTTATCTCGCTTGTACAACTGAAATCTCGCGAACGGGAGTTCACCCACTGAGGTCACCACCTTTCTTGTCCGACCTGCTCCTGAGTGTTCAAAGACAGCGTACCACCTTAACTTTAAAGTTGGCGGACATTGTGTGGAGGGGGGGGGTTATTTTTTATTTACTTAACCCGTACCTGGTAATATAATCCGATTTCTTTTGCCAGCAGCCCTATGCCCCAACAGCCCAGCAGATGGCTCCGCCCAGTCCCAGCACCAACAGCAGCAGTAACAGCAGCAGCGTCGGCGGAGAACAGCTGAGTAAAACCAACTTGTACATCCGTGGGCTTCACCCTGGCACGACTGACCAGGACCTTGTCATGCTGTGCCAACCGTAAGTACTTTGGATGCTTTAAATGATCTTATGGAGGAGAGCTTAATAACTCCTTTGATGCAATATATGCAAGAAAAGATAACTGTTGTCATTGTTGGAGGCTGATGGAGCACCCTGTTTAAGAACAATGATGGTAATGGACTGAATGAATTCCCCATGATGTTGCAATATCCAAACCTCTCACGGATGAGGCCGTCATCGAGGCACTTATTAAAAGTTCCGACTACCTCCGATTGCCCATTTGCCTCTCTCACTGCTGTCATGAAACAGTGTGCTCTCTAAGCAGCCAGCCCTTTGGATTCCGAATATGCGAAGTTGGCATAGTGTTGAGGGTGTTTGTGGGGCGGTCGACGGACTGGCGATGTGGGGGCTTTAAAGGAGACGGTGCCAGTCTGGCAGCACGCGGCCTTGGAATTGCGCGATGCCGTTGAGCTGATGGGTCGCCGATGCCACTTTCAGGTTTGGTTGTGTTTTGCCTTGTGTCTGGCTGCGCAGTGCAGCAGCAACGCTGAACGTGCATTTGTATAGTGGCATTAACATCGGAAAAATGTGCCAAGGCGTGTCACAGAGAGGCACGATCAAAGAAAGAACCAAAGGTGTGCGTTGTGTCTGCAGTGTAATATGCTGATATTGCTGCAGTAGTCATTAACCCAGAACATTGCACTGACTGTGTCATTCGAGGTTCATCTTCATTCTCCTCCCTGGTACCCTAAGATTCAACGAGGTGAATGATGATGTCAGCATTTCTCACTGTTTAACCCAATTGTGTAGATTGGGCCTGTATTCTCTGGAGTTTAGAAGAATCAGAGGTGATCTCGTTGAAATGTATAAGATTCTGAGAGGGATTGACAGGGTAGATGCTGAGAGGTTGTTTCCCCTGGCTGGGGAGTCTCGAACCAGAGGTCACAGTCTCAGGATAATGGGTCGGCCATTTAAGACTGAGATGAGGAGGAATTTCTTCACTCAAAGGGTGGTGAATCTTTGGAATTCTCTGCCCCAGAGGGCTGTGGATGCCCAGTCGTTGAGTATATTCAAGGCCGAGATCGATAGATTTTTGGACACTAAGGGGATCGGACGGGAAAGTGGCGTTGATGTAGAAGTTCAGCCATGATCTTATTGAATGGCGGAGCAGGCTCGAGGGGCCTTTTGGCCTACTCCTGCTCCTATTTCTTATGTTCTTATGTTTATTCCACCTCCGTAACATCGCCCGTCTCCGCCCTTGCCTCAGCTCATCCGCTGCTGAAACCTTCATCCATGCCTCTGTTACCGCTAGACTCGACTATTCCAACGCACTCCTGGCTGGCCTCCCACATTCTACCCTACATAAACTTGAGGTCATCCAAAACTCAGCTGCCCGTGTCCTAACTCGCACCAAGTCCTGTTCACCCATCACCCATATGCTCGCTGACCTACATTGGCTCCCGGTTAAGCAACGCCTCGATTTCAAAATTCTCATCCTTGTTTTCAAATCCCTCCATGACCTCGCCCCTCCCTATCTCTGTAATCTTCTTCAGCCCCACAACCCTCTGAGATATCTGCGCTCCTCTAATTCTGCCCTCTTGAGCATCCCTGATTATAATCACTCAACCATTGGTGGCCGTGCCTTCTGTTGCCGAGGCCCTAAGCTCTGGAATTCCCTCCCTAAACCTCTCCGCCTCGCTACCTCTCTCTCCTTTAAGACGCTCCTTGAAACCTACCTCTTTGACCAAGCTTTTGGTTGCCTCTCCTAATATCTCCTTATGTGGCTCGGTGTCAAATTTTGTTTGATAACCCTCCTGTGAAGCACCTTGGGACGTTTTACTACATTAAAGGCGCTAGATAAATACAAGTTGTTGTTTCTAAAATTAAAAGAATGGTCTTGGAGTTAATCATAATTATTCAGTTCTGCTTCTCCAGTTTTCCTCCTCTTTTTGGGGGTGACTTTTTGTGCTCAATAAGGTGAGGGGTGTCAGTGATGGGGAGTGGAACTTTTCCCATTTCAGGCACCCAGTGTCAACATCAAGTATTTCCAGGCCTGGTAAACCACAGCTAGATTACAGCACAGCCAGTTAGGGAGGGAAGCTCTGCTACTCCAACAAGTGAATCCATTTGGAGGCATGTGCACAGTGAGTGGCTGTGGAGTGGCATGCATGATAATACCAGGCAGTGCAACCTGGAATTGGGACAAAAATCAAGGATAAATCATTTTGAATGTAAATTCTCTTCAAACCGTGTTTGGAGATAGGGTGGCCTCCTAACCTGAAGAGTTTTATAAAGGTAGAGGCTCAGACTAGGGGTTGCCAACCCTCCAGGATTGCCCTGGAGTCACCAGGAATTGACGATTACTCCCGGGAAACTGCTGCGAGCGAAACCTCGGGATTGAGAGAGGGAACATAAGCCTCTTTGAACACTTTTGTTTCTCAGTTGTAAAAATATTGCAGATCGGGGGGGAAATGGCTGTTTGACCGGGCGGGGTGTTGGAGGTCATGTGATGAAACCTCCAGGAACACATCCAACCAGAGTTGGCAACCGAAGGCTCAGCCAAGTGCTCAGGTGTAGCAACGTTTCCAGGGGATTCAAGGCTTATTTCAGGCCCCCCAGACACTTTGGGTTGGCATAAGCCCTCCATTTATTCTGTTTGATGCGAACGACGAGTAAACTACGCAATGAGGTGAGTGGACGTAGATTTGAAAACTGCAGGCGATTGTTCAATAGCAACAGCTGACTTTTCGTGGCACTACTTTTAATGTTCCAAGGCACTTCACGAGGTGAGAAGTGAGGGGAACCGGCACTGAGTTCGGTGAGGTGGCTGAAAAAGTGGGAGAAGAGGCTGCTTTTCAGGAGGTGTTTGAAGGAAGGGTTCAGGAAGAGAGGGTATAGGAGCTTGAAGGCCTCTTCAAAAATTCGGAAATGAGGGTGTCGCCCTGGGAAGGAGGGCGAGCTGGGAGGTCTGCAAACAGTAAGTTATCCTGCATAACTGAAAATGCATTACACAGGGAGGAGAGGCGAGGTGCCAACTTTCCTGAGTAATCAGGCACAGCTTCTGGGAAGGGTTAATGAGGACAATTAAATGACAAAGGCACTAATTCTGATGTGGGAGCCCAGAGCCGTTTCAGGCTGTAGCAGCTCCCATTTTGTGGGTGTGATTCAAGTTTGAAGTTTTGTGCTGTGTCAACAGTGGATTTTGTGAGTGCCAGCATGTTTCGCACCAGTGCCTCATCACCTGCTCTTTGCTCCGAATGTAGCAGAGGTGGCACCCTCGCCTCTGAGTCAGAAGGTCATGGGTTCAAGTCCCACTCCAGAGACTTGATCACAAAAATCTAGGCTGACGCTCCAGTGCAGTGCTGAGGGAGTGCTGCACTGTCGCAGGTGCCGTCTTTCAGATGAGACGTTAAACTGAGGCCTCGTCTGCTCTCTCAGGTGGACGTAAAAGAGCCCCTGGCACTATTTCGAAGAAGAGTAGGGGGGAGTTCTCCCTCGTGTCCTGGGCCAATATTTTCCCCTCAATCTACATCACTAAAAAAACAGATTATCTGGTCATTATTACATAGGATATACGGCACAGGAACAGGCCATTCGGCCCAACCAATCCATGCCGGTGTTTATGCTCCACTCGAGCCTCCTCCCATCTTTCCTCATCTAACTCTATCAGCATAACCCTCTATTCCTTCTCCCTCATATGCTTGTCTAGCCTCCCCTTAAATGCATCTATACTATTCGCTTCAACCACTCCCTATGGTAGCGAGTTCCACATTCTCACCACTCTTTAGGTAAAGAAGTTTCTTCTGAATTCCCTATTGAATTTCTTGGTGACTATCTTATATTGATGGCCTCTAGTTATGCTCTTCCCCACAAGTGGAAACATTCTCTCTGTGTCTACTCTATCAAAACCTTTCAGAATTTTAAAGACCTCTATTAGGTCACCCCTCAGCCTTCTTTTTTCAAGAAAAAAGAGACCCAGCCTGTTCACCCTTTCCTGATAGGTATACCCTCGCATTTCTGGTATCATCCTTGTAAATCTTCTCTCCACCCTCTCCAGTGCCTCTATATTCTTTTTATAATATGGTGACCAGAACTGTACGCAGTACTCCAAGTGTGGTCTAACCAAGGTTCGATACAGGTTTAGCATACTTCTCTACTTTTCAATGCTATCCCTCTAGAAATAAACCCTAGTGCTTGGTTTGCATTTTTTATGGCCTTGCTAACCTGTGTCGCAACTTTTAGTGATTTGTGTATTTGTACTCTGAGATCACTTTGTTCCTCTACCCCACTTGGACACCCTCCAAGTGATGTGACCTCCCTATTCTTCCTACCAAAATGTAATACCTCACATTTATTTGTGTTGAACTTCATTTGCCAATTATATGCCCATTCTGCAAGTTTATTAATGTCCTCCTGTAACTTGTTGCAGTCCTCCTCAGTATTGACTATCCCCCCAATTTGGTGTCATCTGCAAATTTAGAAATTGTGTTTTTGATTCCTAAGTCTAAATCGTTAATATAAATTGTGAACAACAGTGGTCCCAGCACTGATCCTTGTGGAACACCACTACCCACCTTCTGTCACTGTGAATAGCTACCCTTTACTCCCACTCTCTGCTTTCTGTCCTGAATCCAGCCAGCAATCCATTCTGCTACTTGTCCCCTGACTCCACATTCTCTGACCTTGTTCTGTACCAGCATTTCCAATTCAATTTTGTCAAGTCAACCCTCACACTGTAGTTGCGGGCTCTGGCCACTAGGTGTCTCTGTGGAGCCAGTTACTGAATGCTCTTTCCCAATTTAGTCGCCATCTTGTATATAAAAACAGAACTCTTATCCATTGACCGAACATGGGCAGTGCCACGGGCAATTTGCTCGTAGTGTAAAGAAAAGCTCTCTTGACCTCTGCTGGTTCTCCCCTCTGACCTTCGCACAGTTGGCAACACTTCACGATTTTTGAGAGTGATTTATTTATTTTTGCACTGTTGTTCGAACGTGCGCGATTGACGGAAATAGAAGAGAGAGACCATTTTCTTCGCTCGCCCATCTATGCCCATGAATTGGGAACTCTCCTCTTTACCATGCCACTCCTGAGGAAGGCTCTCGCCCAAAGGTTCGCCTGTCATTCTGTTTGGAGGCCGCCTGACCTGCTGTGTATTTCCAAACTGCTCTCATTGCAGGATTTTCAAGACCCGTGGTCTTTCCTTTTATCTCTTGAAGCTCCCACTACCCTTCCCTCAAGCTCTGAAGGACCAGTCCCTCCGAGACCAGCGTGAGTTGCTTCATTCCTCACAGAAGCTGTCTTGACAGCGTCTCTGACGTGAGAGTGCCAGCTACAGGTAGTCTTGTGCTGCAGATTGACAGCCACTGGAGACGGGTTTGAGAACGAGCTCAGCTCATTAAGGAGAGCAACATTGCAGACAGCAGAAAGAGGAAGTGTTGGTCTCACCAGTCTGGGCTGGATTTAAACCCAGGGCCCTGAGGTTAAAGAACAGCGTCCAGCAACAACAACTTGCGTTTATATAGCGCCTTTAAAGTAGTAAAACGTCCCAAGGCACTTCACAGGAGCGTTATCAAACAAAAATAAATCACCGAGCCACATCAGGAGATATTAGGGCAGGTGACCAAAAGCTTGGTCAAAGAGGTAGGTTTTAAGCAGTGTCTTAAAGGAGGAAAGAGAGGCGGAGAGGTTTGGACAGGGAATTCCAGAGCTTAGGGCCCAGGCAGCTTAAGGCACGGCCGACAATGGTGGAGCGATTCAAAGCAATTGTGATACCTCGGCCTTTCATTCATGAATTTTCTGGCCTAAGTTGTGGCCACTGGGTTCCTGATGAAGAACCAATCCATTGGCTGTGTGAATTTAGTTAATTAACATTGTTAAATAGCTGAGGGTATTACAGTTCATTTCCGCACACAATGAAACCCCAGCACTCTGCACATTAAATCAGTGGCTGCTCAATAAAAAAATTGAAGATGCCAATGCAGTTCCAGTTGAATTATTTTGCTAATTGATATTTTCGACCACGGAATTTAGATCATGGACAGAGAAAGGTATGAAGACGGGAGACCAAGAAATGAAGGAGGGGCAAGTGAGAGGGAAACTTGGACCCCGGTTTTAACCCCGTTGTGGGTGGATTTTGGGCAGATTGGTGGTGAGCTGAGTTGGAAACTGCTCCAAAAATGAGGCGGAGGCCGTTTTAAATCCTGGGCCTCTTTTAAATCCTGCCGGCCAAGTCAGGAAGCGACGGAGGCCGCCTGCCAACACCATGTTGGTGGCGGGATTGGCTTCGGAGGCCAACATACGAAATAGGAGCAGGAGTAGGCCATGCGGCCCCTCGAGCCTGCTCTGCCATTCAATAAGATCATGGCTGATCATCGACCTCAACTCCACTTTCCTGCCCCATCTCCATATCCCTCCATTCCCCTAGAGTACAAAAATCTATCGATCTCTGTCTTGAATATACTCAACGATTCAGCATCCACAGCCCTTTAGGGTAGAGAATTCCAAAGATTCACAACCCTCGGAGTGAAGAAATTCCTCCTCATCTCAGTCTTAAGTGGCCGATCCCTTATCCTGAGACTGTGAGCCCTGGTTCTAGACTCTCCAGCCAACTCCTGGGAGTCTCCTGTCTAGGGGGAGGCGGTGAGGAGGAGGAAGGGAATCCACAGCTGGGGAGGCCTATGCTTTCCTTGTGGGGCCCGGAGGAGATCGCCTGTTCTTCCTGGCAGCACAAGGAAAGTAAAAAATGGAAAATGTACCAGCTTGGGCCTCTTCTGGCTCCATGCTCCTCTTCCCCGCTGTCTTCACCAGGCTGTGAGGCCACAACGGTTTCCTCGCTCAGCCCATTCAGTTAAAATTGCAGTCGGGTCCCGATGATGTCATGGGGACCCGACATGCATCAGTAAAGAAGGACCCCATCATTTATGGACAGGGGTCCTTACCGCCTGCTTAGAAGAGCAGGTTAAAATTCGGAGCGGTGCGTTCCTGGCGGGTAAATAACCTGGGTGATTTTATCTGCCAAGCCGCCTGATTTTCACTGGACGGGGTAGGGTTAAAACACGACTGGATCTGGTGGGCAAGAGGCCAGAATCAAGTGCAAGAATGGACTCCCACGTGTCTTGAAATGCCAGTCTTGCTAAAGCAGACCCAGTGTGCTAAGCCAGGCCATAATGTGCTAAAATGAACCCAAAGATGCCAAGGCAAGCCCCAGTGTGCTAAAGTGCACCCCAATACACAATACCAGCCTCCAGTTAATTGGCAAAAGAACCAGAGGGGAGATTAAGTGAATGTGGAGAGGAGAAATGGGCAGAAACGAATGGAGGATAGAACTAAGGTAAGAAGTTGCTAAAGTGAATGTTCAGACCAGAGGGCTGCAGAGTGCCCTGGAGAGCGCTGAGGGACTGCTCCTGAAGCTTGGTTGGAACAGTGCAAAAGGCCAAAGACCGAGAGGTCAAGAGTGGGGATGGGAGTGGGTTTGGAAGTGGTGAGCCACAGGGAGGTCAGGGTCATGTTTGAGGACAGAACAGAAATGTTTGGCCAAGCGATTGCCCAATCTTCACCGCAGAGGAGGCCACACAGTAAGCATTGAATACGGAACACTAGTTCAGAGGAACGTGAAAATTGCTGTCTTATGGACTATTTGGGGCCCATGAACATCGTGTGGGATGAGGTGACTGAACAGCTATGAAACCTAGTGACTGCCTCTCCGTGACAGGAGTCCACATATCTGACTGTTGACTTCCCCAGTTGCTTCCCCCTCATCTTGTCCAGTCCCATAAATGGGTTCACTTATCTCCCAGTTTAAACCTTTGACAACATTTCTGCACTCGAATTCTTCACCCATCTTTCTGTTTTCAGATGCTGACAGATTGCTTTTAATTTAGGATCCAGCATTTGCTTTTGTTTTTTTTTGTTTACTCCCTGACGCAAATTTACAACAGTTTCCACATCCTCCTTTCTATTCATTACCAATGACTGGAGCACCAGGCTGTGAAGGAAAGCCACTGTGTTGCTTTAGACCAAGAATATTGGTCGTCAGGACGTCCCAAAGTGCTTTACAACCAATGAAGTACTTTTTGAAGTGTAGTCACTGTTGTAATGTGGGAAACGCGGCAGCCAATTTGCGCACAGCAAGCTCCCACAAACAGCGACGTGATAATGGCCAGATCATCTGTTTTAGTGATGTTGATTGAGGGATAAATATTGGCCAGGACACCGGGGAGAACTCCCCTGCTCTTCTTCGAAATAGTGCCATGGGATCTTTTCCGTCCACCCGAGAGAGCAGACGGGGCCTCGGTTTAACGTCTCATCTGAAAGACGGCACCTCCGACAGTGCAGCACTCCCTCAGCCCTGCTCCTCCGGCAGTGCAGCACTCCCTCAGTACTGCCCCTCCGGCAGTGCAGCACTCCCTCAGCCCTGCCCCTCCGATAGTGCAGCACTCCCTCAGTACTGCCCCTCTGACAGTGTAGCACTCCCTCAGCACTGCCCCTCCGACAGTGCAGCGCTCCCTCAGTACTGCCCCTCCGACAGTGTAGCACTCCCTCAGCACTGCCACCCCGACAGTGTAGCGCTCCCTCAGTACTGCCCCCCCGACAGTGCAGGGCTCCCTCAGCCCTGCCCCTCCGACAGTGCAGCACTCCCTCAGTACTGCCCCTCCGACAGTGTAGCACTCCCTCAGCACTGCCCCTCCGACAGTGCAGCGCTCCCTCAGTACTGCCCCTCCGACAGTGTAGCACTCCCTCAGCACTGCCACCCCGACAGTGTAGCACTCCCTCAGTACTGCCCCCCCGACAGTGCAGCGCTCCCTCAGCCCTGCCCCTCCGACAGTGCAGCACTCCCTCAGTACTGCCCCTCCGACAGTGTAGCACTCCCTCAGCACTGCCCCTCCGACAGTGCAGCGCTCCCTCAGTACTGCCCCTCCGACAGTGTAGCACTCCCTCAGCACTGCCCCCCCCGACAGTGTAGCACTCCCTCAGCCCTGCCCCTCCGACAGTGCGGCGCTCCCTCAGCACTGCCCCTCCGATAGTGTAGCACTCCCTCAGTACTGCCCCTCCGACAGTGTAGCACTCCCTCAGCACTGCCCCTCCGACAGTGTAGCACTCCCTCAGCACTGCCCCTCCGACAGTGTAGCACTCCCTCAGTACTGCCCCTCCGACAGTGTGGCGCTCCCTCAGTACTGCCCCTCCGACAGTGCAGCACTCCCTCAGTACTGCCCCTCCGACAGTGCGGTGCTCCCTCAGTACCGCCCCTCCGACAGTGCAGCACTCCCTCAGTACTGCCCCTCCGACAGTGCGGCGCTCCCTCACCACTGCCCCTCCGACAGTGTAGCACTCCCTCAGTACTGCCCCTCCGACAGTGCGGTTCTCCCTCAGTACTGCCTCTCCGACAGTGCAGCGCTCCCTCAGTACTGCCCCTCCGACAGTGCGGCGCTCCCTCAGTACTGACCCTCCGACAGTGCGGCGCTCCCTCAGTACTGACCCTCCGACAGTGCAGCGCTCCCTCAGTACTGCCCCTCCGACAGTGCAGCGCTCCCTCAGTACTGCCCCTCCGACAGTGCGGCGCTCCCTTAGTACTGCCCCTCCGACAGTGCGGCGCTCCCTCAGTACTGACCCTCCGACAGTGCGGCGCTCCCTCAGTACTGACCCTCCGACAGTGCAGCGCTCCCTCAGTACTGACCCTCCGACAGTGCGGCGCTCCCTCAGCACTGCACTGGAGTATCAGCCTGGATTTGTTTGCTCAAGTCTCTGGAGTGGAGCCCACAACCCTCTGACATCAGAGGCGAGTGTTATTCTACAAAAATGGTGCCGTGGTTATTGAACATACAGTTAATATTTCTATAGTTAAATTTAGCTACAAGAATAATTATTTGTATATTAAATAACAACTGCACCATTTTTGTAATTCTTTTTAATGTAGAATGCCTCTGAGCCCATCTCGAGCACCTCCATCTTTCTCTTCCTCCTCCTGCATCCACATTGTGTTGAAATCGAGGCGCGTGGCACTGTCTCCTCCTCTTAAACCCAAGCTTATCATCACCGAATCACTGCTTCGTGGCTTATCTTAGCTTCCCTCCTACTCTTCTCAATCTTGATGCTGCCCTGCACTGTGGGCTTTCGCCCTTCACTTGAGTTGTACAAGAAATAAAATGGAGTCATTGAGGCAAACAGCATAGAAGCCTTCAAGGGGAGGCGAGATAAACACATGAGGGAGAAAGGAATAGAAGGTTATGGTGATAGGGTTCGATGAAGTCAGGTGGGAGGAGGCGCGTGTGGAGCATAGAGCACTTGGGCCGAATGGCCTGTTTCTGTGCTGTAAAATTTGACGCAAAAGACCCTCGTAACAACCAGCTCAAAAATGAGCCTTTCTGAAGGACCAGATGCCTCTCTCATTCAGAGAAAAGATAATAAATAGAAAGGATATTGAAACAACATTAGCTTGTATTTATATAGCCCCGTTAACGGAGCAAAACATCCTTCACAGAGACATAAGGGAACAAAATGGACACTGAGCCAAAGAAAGAGGTGACCACAAGCTTGGTCAAAGAGGCGGACTTTAAGGAGGGTCTTAAAGGAGGAGAGAGAGGTGGAGGGGTTTAGGTGGGGAAGTGAAGAGTGTGCAGCCCAAGTGGCTGAAGGCACGGCCGCCAATGTTGGAAAAACGGTTCAGAACCTCAAAGGAAGCAAAAGAAAATACTGAAAACTAAAGAAAGCAGCAGGAGAAGTGGGCTGGATAAAAGTTTAACAACAACTTGTATTTATCTAGCACCTTTAACGTAGTAAAACGTCCCAAGGTGCTTCACAGGAGCGTTATACACAATTTGACACCGAGCCACATAAGGAGAAATTAGGGCAGGTGACCAAAAGCTTGGTCAAAGAGGTAGGTTTTAACGAGCATCTTAAAGGAGGAGAGAGAGGTAGAGAGGCGGGGAGATTTAGGGAGGGAATTCCAGAGCTTAGGGCCGAGGCAACAGAAGGCACGACAACCAAAGGTTGAGTGATTATAATCAGGGATGCTCAAGAGGGCAGAATTAGAGGAGCGCAGAGATCTCGGGGGGTTGCGGGGCTGGAGGAGATTACAGAGATAGGGAGGGACGAGGCCATGGAGGGATTTGAAAACAAGGATGAGAATCTTGAAATCGAGGCGCTGCTTAACCAGGAACCAATGTAGGTCAGCGAACACAGGAGTGATGGGTGAACGGGACTTGGTGCGAGTTAGGACACTGGGGCAGCCGAGTTTTGGATGACCTCAAGTTTATGGCGGGCAGAATGCATTGGAATAATCGAGTCGATAGTAACCGTTAAAGATTAAAGGTTACTCTCGAGTTGAATGTTGTTTTTAAAAAAAGGATTGCTGATTATTTTGGGATCCTGCACAAGCAACATCAGCCTGGGATTGCATTGGGCGAAGTTTCTGACTTTTTCAGTAGGTTTTCCTGTGCTACCATCTGCACATGACCACGCGTGTAAATCAGCAGAGTGGGGTTTCGAAACTGGGATCTTCACGGTCTGTGTGACTTGGGCCCACACTCGGTGATTTATTTCCCAACTGAGCCAGCAGGGCAGCCTTCCAATCCCCTTGTCTTCAACACTCCCTCTTGCATGATAAGAAAGTCTCTCACTGCCTGATGGGTTAATGCCAGGACTGGCAGTGTGACAAAAGGGGATCCCTGTGGTTCAAGGGTTGGAACAGATTTAATGACTTTGCTTAAAGCTCCAATGTCATTTTCCTAATTATTATCCCCCTGTCAATTACACAAACTGAAACAGACCGATGAGTTCTGTGCATTGCTGGATGATTCTGAAATGGGACGATTATTCTTGGCTCCTTCACCAGGCCCAGAATGAGTCAAATGTCATTTGCGTCATTCTGCTGCTCTCGCTCAGTGCTACCCATTGCTCTCATCAATGTTGCTGCAGACAGGTGACATCAAAGGAATAAAGTGTGTACCTGATGCCCCACTTCTACATTAGTAGAAAGGTGATATAGAGACCGTACCCGGTGTGAAGGTGATATAGAGACCGTACCCAGTGTGAAGGTGGTATAGAGACCGTACCCGGTGTGAAGGTGATATAGAGACCGTACCCGGTGTGAAGGTGGTATAGAGACCGTACCCGGTGTGAAGGTGATATAGAGACCGTACCCGGTGTGAAGGTGATATACAGACCGTACCCGGTGTGAAGGTGGTATAGAGACCGTACCCCGGTGTGAAGGTGATATAGAGACCGTACCCGGTGTGAAGGTGGTATAGAGACCGTACCCGGTGTGAAGGTGGTATAGAGACCGTACCCGGTGTGAAGGTGGTATAGAGACCGTACCCGGTGTGAAGGTGGTATAGAGACCGTACCCGGTGTGAAGGTGGTATAGAGACCGTACCAGGTGTGAAGGTGGTATACAGACCGTACCCGGTGTGAAGGTGGTATAGAGACCGTACCCGGTGTGAAGGTGGTATAGAGACCGTACCCGGTGTGAAGGTGGTATAGAGACTGTACCCGGTGTGAAGGTGGTATACAGACCGTACCCGGTGTGAAGGTAGTATAGAGACCGTACCCGGTGTGAAGGTGGTATAGAGACCGTACCCGGTGTGAAGGTGGTATAGAGACCGTACCCGGTGTGAAGGTGATATAGAGACCGTACCCGGTGTGAAGGTGATATAGAGACCGTACCCGGTGTGAAGGTGGTATAGAGACCGTACCCGGTGTGAAGGTGGTATAGAGACTGTACCTGGTGTGAAGGTGGTATAGAGACCGTACCCGGTGTGAAGGTGGTATAGAGACCGTACCCGGTGTGAAGGTGGTATAGAGACCGTACCCGGTGTGAAGGTGGTATAGAGACCGTACCCGGTGTGAAGGTGGTATAGAGACTGTACCCGGTGTGAAGGTGGTATACAGACCGTACCCGGTGTGAAGGTGGTATAGAGACCGTACCCGGTGTGAAGGTGGTATAGAGACCGTACCCGGTGTGAAGGTGATATAGAGACCGTACCCGGTGTGAAGGTGATATAGAGACCGTACCCGGTGTGAAGGTGGTATAGAGACCGTACCCGGTGTGAAGGTGATATAGAAACCGTACCCGGTGTGAAGGTGGTATAGAGACCGTACCCGGTGTGAAGGTGATCTAGAGACCGAACCCGGTGTGAAGGTGATATAGAGACCGTACCCGGTGTGAAGGTGGTATAGAGACCGTACCCGGTGTGAAGGTGGTATACAGACCGTACCCGGTGTGAAGGTGATATAGAGACCGTACCCGGTGTGAAGGTGATATAGAGACCGTACCCGGTGTGAAGGTGGTATAGAGACCGTACCCGGTGTGAAGGTGATATAGAGACCGTACCCGGTGTGAAGGGGATATACAGACCGTACCGGGTGTGAAGGTGATATAGAGACCGTACCCGGTGTGAAGGTGATATAGAGACCGTACCCGGTGTGAAGGTGATATAGAGACCGTACCCGGTGTGAAGGTGATATACAGACCGTACCTGGTGTGAAGGTGTTATAGAGACCGTACCCGGTGTGAAGGTGGTATAGAGACCGTACCCGGTGTGAAGGTGGTATAGAGACTGTACCCGGTGTGAAGGTGGTATAGAGACCGTACCCGGTGTGAAGGTGGTATAGAGACCGTACCCGGTGTGAAGGTGATATAGAGACCGTACCCGGTGTGAAGGTGATATACAGACCGTACCCGGTGTGAAGGTGGTATAGAGACCGTACCCCGGTGTGAAGGTGATATAGAGACCGTACCCGGTGTGAAGGTGGTATAGAGACCGTACCCGGTGTGAAGGTGGTATAGAGACCGTACCCGGTGTGAAGGTGGTATAGAGACGGTACCCGGTGTGAAGGTGGTATACAGACCGTACCCGGTGTGAAGGTAGTATAGAGACCGTACCCGGTGTGAAGGTGGTATAGAGACCGTACCCGGTGTGAAGG
Organism: Squalus acanthias; assembly: GCA_030390025.1. NCBI lineage: Eukaryota > Metazoa > Chordata > Chondrichthyes > Squaliformes > Squalidae > Squalus > Squalus acanthias. The sequence continues at coordinate 430,775 of JASTWF010000309.1, forward strand.
TGGTATAGAGACCGTACCCGGTGTGAAGGTGATATAGAGACCGTACCCGGTGTGAAGGTGATATAGAGACCGTACCCGGTGTGAAGGTGATATAGAGACCGTACCCTGTGTGAAGGTGGTATAGAGACTGTACCCGGTGTGAAAGTGATATAGAGACCGTACCCGGTGTGAAGGTGGTATAGAGACCGTACCCGGTGTGAAGGTGGTATACAGACCGTACCCGGTGTGAAGGTGATATAGAGACCGTACCCGGTGTGAAGGTGGTACAGAGACCGTACCCGGTGTGAAGGTGATATAGAGACCGTACCCGGTGTGAAGGTGATATAGAGACCGTACCCGGTGTGAAGGTGGTATAGAGACCGTACCCGGTGTGAAGGTGGTATAGAGACCGTACCCTGTGTGAAGGTGGTATAGAGACCGTACCCGGTGTGAAGGTGGTATAGAGACTGTACCCGGTGTGAAGGTGGTATAGAGACCGTACCCGGTGTGAAAGTGATATAGAGACCGTACCCGGTGTGAAGGTGGTATAGAGACGGTACCCGGTGTGAAGGTGGTATAGAGACCGTACCCGGTGTGAAGGTGGTATAGAGACTGTACCCGGTGTGAAGGTGATATAGAGACCGTACCCGGTGTGAAGGTGGTATAGAGACCGTACCCGGTGTGAAGGTGGTATACAGACCGTACCCGGTGTGAAGGTGATATAGAGACCGTACCAGGTGTGAAGGTGGTATAGAGACCGTACCCGGTGTGAAGGTGATATAGAGACCGTACCCGGTGTGAAGGTGATATAGAGACCGTACCCAGTGTGAAGGTGGTATAGAGACCGTACCCGGTGTGCAGGTGGTATAGAGACCGTACCCGGTGTGAAGGTGATATAGAGACCGTACCCGGTGTGAAGGTGGTATAGAGACCGTACCCGGTGTGAAGGTGGTATAGATACCGTACCCAGTGTGAAGGTGGTATAGAGACCGTACCCGGTGTGAAGGTGGTATAGAGACCGTACCCGGTGTGAAGGTGATAGAGAGACCGTACCCGGTGTGAAGGTGGTATAGAGACCGTACCCGGTGTGAAGGTGGTATAGAGACCGTACCCGGTGTGAAGGTGGTATAGAGACCGTACCTGGTGTGAAGGTGATACAGAGACCGTACCCGGTGTGAAGGTGGTATAGAGACCGTACCCGGTGTGAAGGTGGTATAGAGACCGTACCCGGTGTGAAGGTGGTACAGAGACCGTACCCGGTGTGAAGGTGGTATAGAGACCGTACCCGGTGTGAAGGTGGTATAGAGACCGTACCCGGTGTGAAGGTGATATAGAGACCGTACCCGGTGTGAAGTGCTATAGAGACCGTCCCCGGTGTGAAGGTGGTATAGAGACCGTACCCGGTGTGAAGGTGATATAGAGACCGTACCTGGTGTGAAGGTGGTATAGATACTGCACCCGGTGTGAAGGTGGTATAGAGACCGTACCCGGTGTGAAGGTGGTATAGAGACCGTACCCGGTGTGAAGGTGGTATAGAGACCGTACCCGGTGTGAAGGTGGTATAAGGACCGTACCCGGTGTGAAGGTGATATAGAGACCGTACCCGGTGTGAAGGTGGTATAGAGACCGTACTCGATGTGAAGGTGGTATAGAGACCGTACCCGGTTTGAAGGTGGTACAGAGTCTGTACCTGGTGTGAAGGTGGTATAGAGACCGTATCCGGTCAGAAGGTGGTATAGAGACCGTACCCGGTGTGAAGGTGATATAGAGACCGTACCCGGTGAGAAGGTGGTATAGTGACCGTACCCGGTGTGAAGGTGGTATAGAGACCGTACCCAGTGTGAAGATGGTATAGAGACCGTACCCGGTGTGAAGGTGGTATAGAGACCATACCCGGTGTGAAGGTGATATCGAGACCGTACCCGGTGTGAAGGTGGTATAGAGACTGTACCCGGTGTGAAGGTGGTATAGAGACCGTACCCGGTGTGAAGGTGGTATAGAGACCGTACCCGGTGTGAAGGTGATATCGAGACCGTACCCAGTGTGAAGGTGGTATAGAGACCGTACCCGGTGTGAAGGTGATATCGAGACCGTACCCGGTGTGAAGGTGGTATAGAGACTGTACCCGGTGTGAAGGTGGTATAGAGACCGTACCCCGGTGTGAAGGTGGTATAGAGACCGTACCCGGTGTGAAGGTGGTATAGAGACTGCACCCGGTGTGAAGGTGGTATAGAGACCGTACCCGGTGTGAAAGTGGTATAGAGACCGTACCCGGTGTGAAGGTGATATAGAGACCGTACCCGGTGTGAAGGTGGTATTGAGACTGTACCCGGTGTGAAGGTGATATAGAGACTGTACCCGGTGTGAAGGTGGTATAGAGACCGTACCCGGTGTGAAGGTGGTATAGAGACCGTACCCGGTGTGAAGGTGGTACAGAGACCGTTCCCGGTGTGAAGGTGGTACAGAGACCGTACCCGGTGTGAAGGTGGTATTGAGACTGTACCCGGTGTGAAGGTGATATAGAGACTGTACCCGGTGTGAAGGTGGTATAGAGACCGTACCCGGTGTGCAGGTGGTATAGAGACCGTACCCGGTGTGAAGGTGATATAGAGACCGTACCCGGTGTGAAGGTGGTATAGAGACCGTACCCGGTGTGAAGGTGGTATAGAGACCGTACCCAGTGTGAAGGTGGTATAGAGACCGTACCCGGTGTGAAGGTGGTATGGAGACCGTACCCGGTGTGAAGGTGATAGAGAGACCGTACCCGGTGTGAAGGTGGTATAGAGACCGTACCCGGTGTGAAGGTGGTATAGAGACCGTACCCGGTGTGAAGGTGGTATAGAGACCGTACCTGGTGTGAAGGTGATACAGAGACCGTACCCGGTGTGAAGGTGGTATAGAGACCGTACCCGGTGTGAAGGTGGTATAGAGACCGTACCCGGTGTGAAGGTGGTACAGAGACCGTACCCGGTGTGAAGGTGGTATAGAGACCGTACCCGGTGTGAAGGTGGTATAGAGACCGTACCCGGTGTGAAGGTGGTATAGAGACCGTACCCGGTGTGAAGGTGATATGGAGACCGTACCTGGTGTGAAGGTGGTATAGATACTGCACCCGGTGTGAAGGTGGTATAGAGACCGTACCCGGTGTGAAGGTGGTATAGAGACCGTACCCGGTGTGAAGGTGGTATAGAGACCGTATCCGGTGTGAAGGTGGTATAAGGACCGTACCCGGTGTGAAGGTGATATAGAGACCGTACCCGGTGTGAAGGTGGTATAGAGACCGTACTCGATGTGAAGGTGGTATAGAGACCGTACCCGGTTTGAAGGTGGTACAGAGTCTGTACCTGGTGTGAAGGTGGTATAGAGACCGTATCCGGTCAGAAGGTGGTATAGAGACCGTACCCGGTGTGCAGGTGATATAGAGACCGTACCCGGTGAGAAGGTGGTATAGTGACCGTACCCGGTGTGATAGTGGTATAGAGACCGTACCCAGTGTGAAGATGGTATAGAGACCGTACCCGGTGTGAGGGTGGTATAGAGACCATACCCGGTGTGAAGGTGATATCGAGACCGTACCCGGTGTGAAGGTGGTATAGAGACTGTACCCGGTGTGAAGGTGGTATAGAGACCGTACCCGGTGTGAAGGTGGTATAGAGACCGTACCCGGTGTGAAGGTGATATCGAGACCGTACCCAGTGTGAAGGTGGTATAGAGACCGTACCCGGTGTGAAGGTGGTATAGAGACCGTACCCGGTGTGAAGGTGTATAGAGACCGTACCCGGTGTGAAGGTGATATAGAGACCGTACCCGGTGTGAAGGTGGTATAGAGACCGTACCCGGTGTGAAGGTGGTATAGAGACCGTACCCGGTGTGAAGGTGGTATAGAGACCGTACCCGGTGTGAAGGTGGTATAGAGACCGTACCCGGTGTGAAGGTGGTATAGAGACCGTACCCGGTGTGAAGGTGGTATAGAGACCGTACCCGGTGTGAAGGTGGTATAGAGACCGTACCCGGTGTGAAGGTGGTATTGAGACTGTACCCGGTGTGAAGGTGATATAGAGACCGTACCCGGTGTGAAGGTGGCATAGAGACCGTACCCGGTGTGAAGGTGGTACAGAGACCGTTCCCGGTGTGAAGGTGGTACAGAGACCGTACCCAGTGTGAAGGTGGTATTGAGACTGTACCCGGTGTGAAGGTGATATAGAGACTGTACCCGGTGTGAAGGTGGTATAGAGACCGCACCCGGTGTGAAGGTGGTATAGAGACCGTACCCGGTGTGAAGGTGGTACAGAGACCGTTCCCGGTGTGAAGGTGGTACAGAGACCGTACCCGGTGTGAAGGTGGTATTGAGACTGTACCCGGTGTGAAGGTGGTATTGAGACTGTACCCGGTGTGAAGGTGATATAGAGACTGCACCCGGTGTGAAGGTCGTATAGAGACCGTACCCGGTGTTAAGGTGGTATAGAGACCGTACCCGGTGTGAAGGTGGTATCGAGACCGTACCCGGTGTGAAGGTGATACAGACCGTACCCGGTGTGAAGGTGGTATAGAGACCGTACCCGGTGTGAAGGTGGCATAGAGACCGTACCCGGTGTGAAGGTGGTATAGAGACCGTACCCGGTGTGAAGGTGGTATAGAGACCGTACCCGGTGTGAAGGTGGTATAGAGACCGTACCCGGTGTGAAGGTGGTATAGAGACTGTACCCGGTGTGAAGGTGATATAGAGACTGTACCCGGTGTGAAGGTGGTATAGAGACCGCACCCGGTGTGAAGGTGGTATAGAGACCGTACCCGGTGTGAAGGTGGTACAGAGACCGTTCCCGGTGTGAAGGTGGTACAGAGACCGTACCCGGTGTGAAGGTGGTATTGAGACTGTACCCGGTGTGAAGGTGGTATTGAGACTGTACCCGGTGTGAAGGTGATATAGAGACTGCACCCGGTGTGAAGGTCGTATAGAGACCGTACCCGGTGTTAAGGTGGTATAGAGACCGTACCCGGTGTGAAGGTGGTATCGAGACCGTACCCGGTGTGAAGGTGATACAGACCGTACCCGGTGTGAAGGTGGTATAGAGACCGTACCCGGTGTGAAGGTGGCATAGAGACCGTACCCGGTGTGAAGGTGGTATAGAGACCGTACCCGGTGTGAAGGTGGTATAGAGACCGTACCCGGTGTGAAGGTGGTATAGAGACCGTACCCGGTGTGAAGGTGGTATAGAGACCGTACCCGGTGTGAAGGTGGTATACAGACCGTACCCGGTGTGAAGGTGGTATAGAGACCGTACCCGGTGTGAAGGTGGTATAGAGACCGTACCCGGTGTGAAGGTGGTATAGAGACCGTACCCGGTGTGAAGGTAGTATAGAGACCGTACCCGGTGTGAAGATGATATAGAGACCGTACCCGGTGTGAAGGTGGTATAGAGACCGTACCCGGTGTGAAGGTGGTATAGAGACCGTACCCGGTGTGAAGGTGGTATAGAGACCGTACCCGGTGTGAAGATGATATAGAGACCAAACCCGTTGTGAAGGTGGTATAGAGACCGTACCCGGTGTGAAGGTGATATAGAGACCGTACCCGGTGTGAAGGTGGTATAGAGACCGTACCCGGTGTGAAGGTGGTATAGAGACCGTACCCGGTGTGAAGGTGGTATAGAGACCGTACCCGGTGTGAAGGTGATATGGAGACCGTACCCGGTGTGAAGGTGATATAGAGACCGTACCCGGTGTGAAGGTGATATAGAGACCGTACCCGGTGTGAAGGTGGTATAGAGACCGTACCCGGTGTGAAGGTGGTAGAGAGACCGTACCCGGTGTGAAGGTGGTATAGAGACCGTACCCGGTGTGAAGGTGGTATAGAGACCGTACCCGGTGTGAAGGTGATATAGAGACCGTACCCGGTGTGAAGGTGATATAGAGACCGTACCCGGTGTGAAGGTGGTACAGAGACCGTACCCGGTGTGAAGGTGGTATAGAGACCGTACCCGGTGTGAAGGTGGTATAGAGACCGTACCCGGTGTGAAGGTGGTATAGAGACCGTACCCGGTGTGAAGGTGGTATAGAGACCGTACCCGGTGTGAAGGTGGTATAGAGACCGTACCCGGTGTGAAGGTGATATAGAGACCGTACCCGGTGTGAAGGTGATATAGAGACCGTACCCGGTGTGAAGGTGGTATAGAGACCGTACCCGGTCTGAAGGTGATATAGAGACCGTACCCGGTGTGAAGGTGGTATAAGGACCGTACCCGGTGTGAAGGTGGTATAGAGACCGTACCCGGTGTGAAGGTGGTATAAGGACCGTACCCGGTGTGAAGGTGATATAGAGACCGTACCCGGTGTGAAGGTGGTATAGAGACCGTACCCGGTGTGAAGGTGGTATAAGGACCGTACCCGGTGTGAAGGTGATATAGAGACTGTACCCGGTGTGAAGGTGGTATACAGACCGTACCCGGTGTGAAGGTGATATAGAGACCGTACCCGGTGTGAAGGTGGTATAGAGACCGTACCCGTTGTGAAGGTGGTATAGAGACCGTACCCGGTGTGAAGGTGATATAGAGACCGTACCCGGTGTGAAGGTGGTATAGAGACCGTACCCGGTGTGAAGGTGATATAGAGACCGTACCCGGTGTGAAGGTGGTATAGAGACCGTACCCGGTGTGAAGGTGGTACAGAGACCGTACCCGGTGTGAAGGTGGTATAGAGACCGTACCCGGTGTGAGGGTGATATAGAGACCGTACCCGGTGTGAAGGTGATATAGAGACCGTACCCGGTGTGAAGGTGGTATAGAGACCGTACCCGGTGTGAAGGTGATATAGAGATCGTACCCGGTGTGAAGGTGATATAGAGACCGTACCCGGTGTGAAGGTGGTATAGAGACCGTACCCGGTGTGAAGGTGGTATAAGGACCGTACCCGGTCTGAAGGTGATATAGAGACCGTACCCGGTGTCAAGGTGGTATAAGGACCGTACCCGGTGTGAAGGTGGTATAGAGACCGTACCCGGTGTGAAGGTGGTATAGAGACCGTACCCGGTGTGAAGGTGTTATAGAGACCGTACCCGGTGTGAAGGTGGTATAGAGACCGTACCCGGTGTGAAGGTGTATAGAGGACCGTACCCGGTGTGAAGGTGGTAGAGAGACCGTACCGGTGAAGGTGATATAGAGACCGTACCCAGGTGGAAGGTGTATACAGACCGGTACCCGGTGTGAAGGTGGTATAGAGACCGTACCCGGTGTGAAGGTGGTATAGAGACCGTACCCGGTGTGAAGGTGGTATAGAGACCGTACCCGGTGTGAAGGTGATATAGAGACCGTACCCGGTGTGAAGGTGATATAGAGACCGTACCCGGTGTGAAGGTGGTATAGAGACCGTACCCGGTGTGAAGGTGATATAGAGACCGTACCCGGTGTGAAGGTGGTATAGAGACCGTACCCGGTGTGAAGGTGGTATAGAGACCGTACCCGGTGTGAAGGTGTATAGAGACCGTACCCGGTGTGAAGGTGATATAGAGACCGTACCCGGTGTGAAGGTGATATAGAGACCGTACCCGGTGTGAAGGTGGTATAGAGACCGTACCCGGTGTGAAGGTGATATAGAGACCGTACCCGGTGTGAAGGTGATATAGAGACCGTACCCGGTGTGAAGGTGGTATAGAGACCGTACCCGGTGTGAAGGTGATATAGAGACCGTACCCGGTGTGAAGGTGATATAGAGACCGTACCCGGTGTGAAGGTGATATAGAGACCGTACCCGGTGTGAAGGTGGTATAGAGACCGTACCCGGTGTGAAGGTGATATAGAGACCGTACCCGGTGTGAAGGTGGTATAGAGACCGTACCCGGTGTGAAGGTGGTATAGAGACCGTACCCGGTGTGAAGGTGGTATAGAGACCGTACCCGGTGTGAAGGTGATATAGAGACCGTACCCGGTGTGAAGGTGGTATAGAGACCGTACCCGGTGTGAAGGTGGTATAGAGACCGTACCCGGTGTGAAGGTGGTATAGAGACCGTACCCGGTGTGAAGGTGGTATAGAGACCGTACCCGGTGTGAAGGTGGTATAGAGACCGTACCCGGTGTGAAGGTGATATAGAGACCGTACCCGGTGTGAAGGTGGTATAGAGACCGTACCCGGTGTGAAGGTGGTATAGAGACCGTACCCGGTGTGAAGGTGGTATAGAGACCGTACCCGGTGTGAAGGTGGTATAGAGACCGTACCCGGTGTGAAGGTGGTATAGAGACCGTACCAGGTGTGAAGGTGATACTAGAGACCGTACCCGGTGTGAAGGTGGTATAGAGACCGTACCCGGTGTGAAGGTGGTATAGAGACCGTACCCGGTGTGAAGGTGGTATAGAGACCGTACCCGAGTGTGAAGGTGGTATAGAGGACCGTACCGGTGTGAAGGTGATATAGAGACCGTACCCGGTGTGAAGGTGGTATAGAGACCGTACCTCGGTGTGAAGGTGGTATAGAGACCGTACCCCGGTGTGAAGGTGGTATAGAGACCGTACCCGGGTGAAGGTGGTATAGAGACCGTACCCGGTGTGAAGGTGGTATAGAGACCGTACCCGGTGTGAAGGTGGTATAGAGACCGTACCCGGTGTGAAGGTGATATAGAGGACCGTACCCGGTGTGAAGGTGTATAGAGACCGTACCCGGTGTGAAGGTGGTATAGAGACCGTACCCGGTGTGAGGTGGTATAGAGACCGTACCCGGTGTGAAGGTGGTATAGAGACCTGTACCCGGTGTGAAGGTGGTATAGAGACCGTACCCGTGTGAAGGTGGATATAGAGACCGTACCCGGTGTGAAGGTGGTATAGAGACCGTACCCGGTGTGAAGGTGGTATAGAGACCGTACCCGGTGTGAAGGTGGTATAGAGACCGTACCCGGTGTGAAGGTGGTATAAGGACCGTACCCGGTGTGAAGGTGATATAGAGACGTACCCGGTGTGAAGTGGTATAGAGACCGTACCCGGTGTGAAGGTGATATAGAGACCGTACCCGGTGTGAAGGTGGTATAGAGACCGTACCCGGTGTGAAGGTGGTATAGAGACCGTACCCGGTGTGAAGGTGGTATAGAGACCGTACCCGGTGTGAAGGTGATATAGAGACCGTACCCGGTGTGAAGGTGTATAGAGACCGTACCCGGTGTGAAGGTGGTATAGAGACCGTACCCGGTGTGAAGGTGGTATAGAGACGTACCCGGTGTGAAGGTGGTATAGAGACCGTACCCGGTGTGAAGGTGGTATAGAGACCGTACCCGGTGTGAAGGTGGTATAGAGACCGTACCCGGTGTGAAGGTGGTATAGAGACCGTACCCGGTGTGAAGGTGGTATAGAGACCGTACCCGGTGTGAAGGTGGTATAGAGACCGTACCCGGTGTGAAGGTGGTATAGAGACCGTACCCGGTGTGAAGGTGGTATAGAGACCGTACCCGGTGTGAAGGTGGTATAGAGACCGTACCCGGTGTGAAGGTGGTATAGAGACCGTACCCGGTGTGAAGGTGATATAGAGACCGTACCCGGTGTGAAGGTGGTATAGAGACCGTACCCGGTGTGAAGGTGATATAGAGACCGTACCCGGTGTGAAGGTGGTATAGAGACCGTACCCGGTGTGAAGGTGGTATAGAGACCGTACCCGGTGTGAAGGTGGTATAGAGACCGTACCCGGTGTGAAGGTGGTATAGAGACCGTACCCGGTGTGAAGGTGGTATAAGGACCGTACCCGGTGTGAAGGTGGTATAGAGACCGTACCCGGTGTGAAGGTGATATAGAGACTGTACCCGGTGTGAAGGTGGTATAGCAGGACCGTACCCTGTGTGAAGGTGGATATAGAGACCGTACCCGGTGTGAAGGTGGTATAGAGACCGTACCCGTTGTGAAGGTGGTATAGAGACCGTACCCGGTGTGAAGGTGGATATAGAGACCGTACCCGGTGTGAAGGTGATATAGAGACCGTACCCGGTGTGAAGGTGGATATAGAGCCGTACCCGGTGTGAAGGTGGTATAGAGACGTACCCGGTGTGAAGGTGATATAGAGACCGTACCCGGTGTGAAGGTGGTAATAGGAGACCGTACCCGGTGTGAAGGTGGTACAGAGACCGTAACCCGGTGTGAAGGTGGTATAGAGACCGTACCCGGTGTGAAGGTGATATAGAGACCGTACCCGTGTGAAGGTGATATAGAGACCGTACCCGGTGTGAAGGTGGTATAGAGACCGTACCCGGTGTGAAGGTGGTATAGAGACCGTACCCGGTGTGAAGGTGATATAGAGACCGTACCCGGTGTGAAGGTGGTATAGAGACCGTACCCGGTGTGAAGGTGATATAGAGACCGTACCCGGTGTGAAGGTGATATAGAGACCGTACCCGGTGTGAAGGTGATATAGAGACCGTACCCGGTGTGAAGGTGGTATAGAGACCGTACCCGGTGTGAAGGTGATATAGAGACCGTACCCGGTGTGAAGGTGGTATAGAGACCGTACCGGTGTGAAGGTGGTATAGAGACCGTACCCGGTGTGAAGGTGGTATAGAGACCGTACCCGGTGTGAAGGTGATATAGAGACCGTACCCGGTGTGAAGGTGGTATAGAGACCGTACCCGGTGTGAAGGTGGTATAGAGACCGTACCCGGTGTGAAGGTGGTATAGAGACCGTACCCGGTGTGAAGGTGGTATAGAGACCGTACCCGGTGTGAAGGTGGTATAGAGACCGTACCCGGTGTGAAGGTGGTATAGAGACCGTACCCGGTGTGAAGGTGATATAGAGACCGTACCCGGTGTGAAGGTGGTATAGAGGACCGTACCCGTGTGAAGATGTATAGAGACCGTACCCGGTGTGAGGTGTATAGAGACCGTACCCGGTGAGAGGTGATATAGAGACCGTACCCGGTGTGAAGGTGGTATAGAGACCGTACCCGGTGTGAAGATGGTATAGAGACCGTACCCGGTGTGAAGGTGGTATAGAGACCGTACCCGGTGTGAAGGTGTTATAGAGACCGTACCCGGTGTGAAGGTGGTATAGGACCGTACCCGGTGTGAAGGTGGATATAGAGACCGTACCCGGTGTGAAGGTGGTATAGAGACCGTACCCGGTGTGAAGGTGATATAGAGACCGTACCCGGTGTGAAGGTGGATATAGAGACCGTACCCGGTGTGAAGGTGATATAGAGACCGTACCCGGTGTGAAGGTGGTATAGAGGACCGTACCCGGTGTGAAGGTGGTATAGAGACCGTACCCGGTGTGAAGGTGATATAGAGACCGTACCCGGTGTGAAGGTGGTATAGAGACCGTACCCCGGTGTGAAGGTGGTATAGAGACCGTACCCGGTGTGAAGGTGATATCGAGACCGTACCCGGTGTGAAGGTGATACGAGACCGTACCCGGTGTGAAGGTGGTATAGAGACCGTACCCGGTGTGAAGGTGGTATAGAGACCGTACCCGGTGTGAAGGTGGTATAGAGACCGTACCCGGTGTGAAGGTGGTATAGAGACCGTACCCGGTGTGAAGGTGGTATAGAGACCGTACCCGTGTGTGAATGTGGTATAGAGACCGTACCCGGTGTGAAGGTGGTATAGAGACCGTACCCGGTGTGAAGGTGGTATAGAGACCGTACCCGGTGTGAAGGTGATATAGAGACCGTACCCGGTGTGAAGGTGGTATAGAGACCGTACCCGGTGTGAAGGTGGTATAGAGACCGTACCCGGTGTGAAGGTGATATAGAGACCGTACCGGTGTGAAGGTGGTATAGAGACCGTACCCGGTGTGAAGGTGGTATAGAGACCGTACCCGGTGTGAAGGTGAGTATAGAGACCCGTACCCGGTGTGAAGGGTGGTATAGAGACCGTACCCGGTGTGAAGGTGGTATAGAGACCGTACCCGGTGTGAAGGTGATATAGAGACCGTACCCGGTGTGAAGGTGGTATAGAGGACCGTACCCGGTGTGAAGGTGGTATAGAGACCGTACCCGGTGTGAAGGTGGTATAGAGACCGTACCCGGTGTGAAGGTGGTATAGAGACCGTACCCGGTGTGAAGGTGGTATAGAGACCGTACCCGGTGTGAAGGTGGTATAGAGGCGTACCTGGTGTGAAGGTGATATAGAGACCGTACCCGGTGTGAAGGTGGTATAGAGACCGTACCCGGTGTGAAGGTGGTATAGAGACCGTACCCGTGTGAAGGTGATATAGAGACCGTACCCGGTGTGAAGGTGGTATAGAGACCGTACCCGGTGTGAAGGTGGATATAGAGACCTTACCCGGTGTGAAGGTGGTATGGAGACTGTACCCGGTGTGAAGGTGGTATAGAGACCGTACCCCGGTGTGAAGGTGGTATAGAGACCGTACCCGGTGTGAAGGTGGTATAGAGACCGTACCCGGTGTGAAGGTGGTATAGAGACCGTACCCGGTGTGAAGGTGTATAGAGACTGTACCCCGGTGTGAAGGTGATATAGAGACCGTACCCGGGTGAAGGTGGTATAGAGACCTGACCCCGGTGTGAAGGTGATATAGAGACCTGTACCCGGTGTGAAGGTGGTATAGAGACCGTACCCGTGTGAAGGTGGTATAGAGACTGTACCCGGTGTGAAGGTGGTTAAGAGACTGTACCCGGTGTGAAGGTGGTATAGAGACCGTACCGGTGTGAAGGTGGTATAGAGACCGTACCCGGTGTGAAGGTGGTATAGAGACCGTACCCGGTGTGAAGGTGGTATAGAGACCGTACCCGTGTGAAGGTGGTATAGAGACTGTACCCGGTGTGAAGGTGATATAGAGACCGTACCCGGTGTGAAGGTGGTATAGAGACCGTACCCGGTGTGAAGGTGGTATAGAGACCGTACCCGGTGTGAAGGTGGATAGAGACCGTACCCGGTGTGAAGGTGAATAGAGACCGTACCCGGTGTGAAGGTGGTATAGAGACCGTACCCGGTGTGAAGGTGATATAGAGACCGTACCCGGTGTGAAGGTGGTATAGAGACCGTACCGGTGTGAAGGTGGTATAGAGACCGTACCCGGTGTGAAGGTGATATAGAGACCGTACCCGGTGTGAAGGTGGTATAGAGACCGTACCCGGTGTGAAGGTGTATAGAGACCGTACCCGGTGTGAAGGTGGTATAGAGACCGTACCCGGTGTGAAGGTGGTATAGAGACCGTACCCGGTGTGAAGGTGGTATAGAGACCGTACCGGTGTGAAGGTGGTATAGAGACCGTACCCGGTGTGAAGGTGGTATAGAGACCGTACCCGGTGTGAAGGTGATATAGAGACCGTACCCGGTGTGAAGGTGGTATAGAGACCGTACCCGGTGTGAAGGTGGTATAGAGACCGTACCCGGTGTGAAGGTGATATAGAGACCGTACCCGGTGTGAAGGTGATATAGAGACCGTACCCGGTGTGAAGGTGGTATAAGAGACCGTACCCGGTGTGAAGGTGATATAGAGACCGTACCCGGTGTGAAGGTGGTATAGAGACCGTACCCGGTGTGAAGGTGGTATAGAGACCGTACCCGGTGTGAAGGTGTATAGAGACCGTACCCGGTGTGAAGGTGATATAGAGACCGTACCCGGTGTGAAGGTGGTATAGAGACCGTACCCGGTGTGAAGGTGGTATAGAGACCGTACCCGGTGTGAAGGTGATATAGAGACCGTACCCGGTGTGAAGGTGGTATAGAGACCGTACCCGGTGTGAAGGTGATATAGAGACCGTACCCGGTGTGAAGGTGGTATAGAGACCGTACCCGGTGTGAAGGTGGTATAGAGACCGTACCCGGTGTGAAGGTGATATAGAGACCGTACCCGGTGTGAAGGTGATATAGAGACCGTACCCGGTGTGAAGGTGGTATAGAGACCGTACCCGGTGTGAAGGTGATATAGAGACCGTACCCGGTGTGAAGGTGGTATAGAGACCGTACCCGGTGTGAAGGTGGTATAGAGACCGTACCCGGTGTGAAGGTGGTATAGAGACCGTACCCGGTGTGAAGGTGGTATAGAGACCGTACCCGGTGTGAAGGTGATATAGAGACCGTACCCGGTGTGAAGGTGGTATAGAGACCGTACCCGGTGTGAAGGTGATATAGAGACCGTACCCGGTGTGAAGGTGGTATAGAGACCGTACCCGGTGTGAAGGTGGTATAGAGACCGTACCCGGTGTGAAGGTGATATAGAGACCGTACCCGGTGTGAAGGTGATATAGAGACCGTACCCGGTGTGAAGGTGATACAGAGACCGTACCCGGTGTGAAGGTGGTACAGAGACCGTACCCGGTGTGAAGGTGATATAGAGACCGTACCCGGTGTGAAGGTGGTATAGAGACCGTACCCGGTGTGAAGGTGGTATCGAGACCGTACCCGGTGTGAAGGTGGTATAGAGACCGTACCCGGTGTGAAGGTGGTATAGAGACCGTACCCGGTGTGAAGGTGGTATAGAGACCGTACCCGGTGTGAAGGTGGTATAGAGACCGTACCCGGTGTGAAGGTGGTATAGAGACCGTACCCGGTGTGAAGGTGGTATAGAGACCGTACCCGGTGTGAAGGTGGTATAAGGACCGTACCCGGTGTGAAGGTGATATAGAGACCGTACCCGGTGTGAAGGTGGTATAGAGACCGTACCCGGTGTGAAGGTGATATAGAGACCGTACCCGGTGTGAAGGTGGTATAGAGACCGTACCCGGTGTGAAGGTGGTATAGAGACCGTACCCCGGTGTGAAGGTGGTATAGAGACCGTACCCGGTGTGAAGGTGGTATAGAGACCGTACCCGGTGTGAAGGTGGTATACAGACCGTACCGGTGTGAAGGTGGTATAGAGACCGTACCCGGTGTGAAGGTGTATAGAGACCGTACCCGGTGTGAAGGTGGTATAGAGACCGTACCCGGTGTGAAGGTGGTATAGAGACCGTACCCGGTGTGAAGGTGGTATAGAGACCGTACCGGTGTGAAGGTGGTATAGAGACCGTACCCGGTGTGAAGGTGGTATAGAGACCGTACCCGGTGTGAAGGTGATATAGAGACCGTACCCGGTGTGAAGGTGGTATAGAGACCGTACCCGGTGTGAAGGTGGTATAGAGACCGTACCCGGTGTGAAGGTGGTATAGAGACCGTACCCGGTGTGAAGGTGGTATAGAGACCGTACCCGGTGTGAAGGTGGTATAGAGACCGTACCCGGTGTGAAGGTGATATAGAGACCGTACCCGGTGTGAAGGTGATATAGAGACCGTACCCGGTGTGAAGGTGGTATAGAGACCGTACCCGGTGTGAAGGTGGTATAGAGACCGTACCCGGTGTGAAGGTGATATAGAGACCGTACCCGGTGTGAAGGTGGTATAGAGACCGTACCCGGTGTGAAGGTGGTATAGAGACCGTACCCGGTGTGAAGGTGGTATAGAGACCGTACCCGGTGTGAAGGTGATATAGAGACCGTACCCGGTGTGAAGGTGGTATAGAGACCGTACCGGTGTGAAGGTGGTATAGAGACCGTACCCGGTGTGAAGGTGGTATAGAGACCGTACCGGTGTGAAGGTGATATAGAGACCGTACCCGGTGTGAAGGTGATATAGAGACCGTACCCGGTGTGAAGGTGGTATAGAGACCGTACCCGGTGTGAAGGTGATATAGAGACCGTACCCGGTGTGAAGGTGGTAGAGACCGTACCGGGTGTGAAGGTGATATAGAGACCGTACCCGTGTGAAGGTGATATAGAGACCGTACCCGGTGTGAAGGTGATATAGAGACCGTACCCGGTGTGAAGGTGATATAGAGACCGTACCCGGTGTGAAGGTGATATAGAGACGTACCCGGTGTGAAGGTGGTATAGAGACCGTACCCGGTGTGAAGGTGATATAGAGACCGTACCCGGTGTGAAGGTGGTATAGAGACCGTACCCGGTGTGAAGGTGGTATAGAGACCGTACCCGTGTGAAGGTTATAGAGACCGTACCCGGTGTGAAGGTGGTATAGAGACCGTACCCGGTGTGAAGGTGATATAGAGACCGTACCCGGTGTGAAGGTGATATAGAGACCGTACCCGGTGTGAAGGTGGTATAGAGACCGTACCCGGTGTGAAGGTGATATAGAGACCGTACCCGGTGTGAAGGTGGTATAGAGACCGTACCCGGTGTGAAGGTGGTATAGACCGTACCCGTGTGAAGGTGGTATAGAGACCGTACCCGGTGTGAAGGTGGTATAGAGACCGTACCCGGTGTGAAGGTGGTATAGAGACCGTACCCGGTGTGAAGGTGATATAGAGACCGTACCCGGTGTGAAGGTGGTATAGAGACCGTACCCGGTGTGAAGGTGGTATAGAGACCGTACCCGGTGTGAAGGTGGTATAGAGACCGTACCCGGTGTGAAGGGTATAGAGACCGTACCCGGTGTGAAGGTGGTATAGAGACCGTACCCGGTGTGAAGGTGGTATAGAGACCGTACCCGGTGTGAAGGTGGTATAGAGACCGTACCCGGTGTGAAGGTGGTATAGAGACCGTACCCGGTGTGAAGGTGGTATAGAGACCGTACCCGGTGTGAAGGTGGTATAGAGACCGTACCCGGTGTGAAGGTGGTATAGAGACCGTACCCGGTGTGAAGGTGGTATAGAGACCGTACCCGGTGTGAAGGTGGTATAGAGACCGTACCCGGTGTGAAGGTGGTATAGAGACCGTACCCGGTGTGAAGGTGGTATAGAGACCGTACCCGGTGTGAAGGTGGTATAGAGACCGTACCCGGTGTGAAGGTGGTATAGAGACCGTACCCGGTGTGAAGGTGGTATAGAGACCGTACCCGGTGTGAAGGTGATATAGAGACCGTACCCGGTGTGAAGGTGGTATAGAGACCGTACCCGGTGTGAAGGTGGTATAGAGACCGTACCCGGTGTGAAGGTGGTATAGAGACCGTACCCGGTGTGAAGGTGGTATAGAGACCGTACCGGTGTGAAGGTGATATAGAGACCGTACCCGGTGTGAAGGTGGTATAGAGACCGTACCCGGTGTGAAGGTGGTATAGAGACCGTACCCGGTGTGAAGGTGGTATAGAGACCGTACCCGGTGTGAAGGTGGTATAGAGACCGTACCCGGTGTGAAGGTGATATAGAGACCGTACCCGGTGTGAAGGTGGTATAGAGACCGTACCCGGTGTGAAGGTGGTATAGAGACCGTACCCGGTGTGAAGGTGGTATAGAGACCGTACCCGGTGTGAAGGTGATATAGAGACCGTACCCGGTGTGAAGGTGGTATAGAGACCGTACCCGGTGGGAAGGTGGTATAGAGAACGTACCGGTGTGAAGGTGGGATATAGAGACCAGTACCCGGTGTGAAGGTGATATCGAGACCTGTACCCGGTGTGAAGGTGGATATACTGACCGTACCCAGGTGTGAATGTGATATCAGAGACCGTACCAGGTGTGAAGTGATATCGAGACCGTTACCCAGTGTAGATGATGATATAGAGACCGTACCCGGTGTGAAGGTGGTATAGAGGACGTACCCCGAGTGTGAAGGTGATATAGAGACCGTACCGGTGTGAAGGTGATATAGAGACCGTACCCGGTGTGAAGGTGTTATACGAGACCGTACCCCGGTTGTGAAGATGATATAGAGGACCGTACCCGGTGTGAAGGTGGTATAGAGGACGTACCCGATGTGAGGGTGGTATAGAGGACGTACCCGGTGTGAAGGTGGTATAGAGCCGTACCGGTGTGAAGGTGATATAGAGACCGTACCCGGTGTGAAGGTGATATAGAGACCGTACCCGGTGTGAAGGTGATATAGAGACCGTACCCGGTGTGAAGGTGGTATAAGGACCGTACCCGGTGTGAAGGTGATATAGAGACCGTACCCGGTGTGAAGGTGGTATAGAGACCGTACCCGGTGTGAAGGTGGTATAGAGACCGTACCCGGTGTGAAGGTGGTATAGAGACCGTACCCGGTGTGAAGGTGATATAGAGACCGTACCCGGTGTGAAGGTGGTATAGAGACCGTACCCGGTGTGAAGGTGGTATAAGAGACCGTACCCGGTGTGAAGGTGTATAGAGACCGTACCCGGTGTGAAGGTGGTATAGAGACCGTACCCGGTGTGAAGGTGATATAGAGACCGTACCCGGTGTGAAGGTGGTATAGAGACCGTACCCGGTGTGAAGGTGGTATAGAGACCGTACCCGGTGTGAAGGTGGTATAGAGACCGTACCCGGTGTGAAGGTGGTATAGAGACCGTACCCGGTGTGAAGGTGGTATAGAGACCGTACCCGGTGTGAAGGTGATATAGAGACCGTACCCGGTGTGAAGGTGGTATAGAGACCGTACCCGGTGTGAAGGTGGTATAGAGACCGTACCCGGTGTGAAGGTGGTATAGAGACCGTACCCGGTGTGAAGGTGGTATAGAGACCGTACCCGGTGTGAAGGTGATATAGAGACCGTACCCGGTGTGAAGGTGGTATAGAGACCGTACCCGGTGTGAAGGTGATATAGAGACCGTACCCGGTGTGAAGGTGATATAGAGACCGTACCCGGTGTGAAGGTGGTATAGAGACCGTACCCGGTGTGAAGGTGATATAGAGACCGTACCCGGTGTGAAGGTGGTATAGAGACCGTACCCGGTGTGAAGGTGGTATAGAGACCGTACCCGGTGTGAAGGTGGTATAGAGACCGTACCCGGTGTGAAGGTGATATAGAGACCGTACCCGGTGTGAAGGTGGTATAGAGACCGTACCCGGTGTGAAGGTGGTATAGAGACCGTACCCGGTGTGAAGGTGGTATAGAGACCGTACCCGGTGTGAAGGTGGTATAGAGACCGTACCCGGTGTGAAGGTGGTATAGAGACCGTACCCGGTGTGAAGGTGGTATAGAGACCGTACCCGGTGTGAAGGTGGTATAGAGACCGTACCCGGTGTGAAGGTGGTATAGAGACCGTACCCGGTGTGAAGGTGGTATAGAGACCGTACCCGGTGTGAAGGTGGTATAGAGACCGTACCCGGTGTGAAGGTGGTATAGAGACCGTACCCGGTGTGAAGGTGATATAGAGACCGTACCCGGTGTGAAGGTGGTATAGAGACCGTACCCGGTGTGAAGGTGGTATAGAGACCGTACCCGGTGTGAAGGTGGTATAGAGACCGTACCCGGTGTGAAGGTGGTATAGAGACCGTACCCGGTGTGAAGGTGGTATAGAGACCGTACCCGGTGTGAAGGTGGTATAGAGACCGTACCCGGTGTGAAGGTGGTATAGAGACCGTACCCGGTGTGAAGGTGGTATAGAGACCGTACCCGGTGTGAAGGTGGTATAGAGACCGTACCCGGTGTGAAGGTGGTATAGAGACCGTACCCGGTGTGAAGGTGGTATAGAGACCGTACCCGGTGTGAAGGTGGTATAGAGACCGTACCCGGTGTGAAGGTGGTATAGAGACCGTACCCGGTGTGAAGGTGGTATAGAGACCGTACCCGGTGTGAAGGTGGTATAGAGACCGTACCCGGTGTGAAGGTGGTATAGAGACCGTACCCGGTGTGAAGGTGGTATAGAGACCGTACCCGGTGTGAAGGTGGTATAGAGACCGTACCCGGTGTGAAGGTGGTATAGAGACCGTACCCGGTGTGAAGGTGGTATAGAGACCGTACCCGGTGTGAAGGTGATATAGAGACCGTACCCGGTGTGAAGGTGGTATAGAGACCGTACCCGGTGTGAAGGTGGTATAGAGACCGTACCCGGTGTGAAGGTGGTATAGAGACCGTACCCGGTGTGAAGGTGGTATAGAGACCGTACCCGGTGTGAAGGTGGTATAGAGACCGTACCCGGTGTGAAGGTGATATAGAGACCGTACCCGGTGTGAAGGTGGTATAGAGACCGTACCCGGTGTGAAGGTGGTATAGAGACCGTACCCGGTGTGAAGGTGGTATAGAGACCGTACCCGGTGTGAAGGTGGTATAGAGACCGTACCCGGTGTGAAGGTGGTATAGAGACCGTACCCGGTGTGAAGGTGGTATAGAGACCGTACCCGGTGTGAAGGTGGTATAGAGACCGTACCCGGTGTGAAGGTGGTATAGAGACCGTACCCGGTGTGAAGGTGGTATAGAGACCGTACCGGTGTGAAGGTGATATAGAGACCGTACCCGGTGTGAAGGTGGTATAGAGACCGTACCCGGTGTGAAGGTGGTATAGAGACCGTACCCGGTGTGAAGGTGATATAGAGACCGTACCCGGTGTGAAGGTGATATAGAGACCGTACCCGGTGTGAAGGTGGTATAGAGACCGTACCCGGTGTGAAGGTGGTATAGAGACCGTACCCGGTGTGAAGGTGATATAGAGACCGTACCCGGTGTGAAGGTGATATAGAGACCGTACCCGGTGTGAAGGTGATATAGAGACCGTACCCGGTGTGAAGGTGGTATAGAGACCGTACCCGGTGTGAAGGTGGTATAGAGACCGTACCCGGTGTGAAGGTGGTATAGAGACCGTACCCGGTGTGAAGGTGATATAGAGACCGTACCCGGTGTGAAGGTGATATAGAGACCGTACCCGGTGTGAAGGTGGTATAGAGACCGTACCCGGTGTGAAGGTGGTATAGAGACCGTACCCGGTGTGAAGGTGATATAGAGACCGTACCCGGTGTGAAGGTGGTATAGAGACCGTACCCGGTGTGAAGGTGATATAGAGACCGTACCCGGTGTGAAGGTGGTATAGAGACCGTACCCGGTGTGAAGGTGGTATAGAGACCGTACCCGGTGTGAAGGTGGTATAGAGACCGTACCCGGTGTGAAGGTGATATAGAGACCGTACCCGGTGTGAAGGTGGTATAGAGACCGTACCGGTGTGAAGGTGGTTAACAAGAGACCGTACCCGGTGTGAAGGTGGTATAGAGACCGTACCCGGTGTGAAGGTGGTATAGAGGACCGTACCCGGTGTGAAGGTGATAAAGAGACCGTACCCGGTGTGAAGGTGTATAGAGACCGTACCCGGTGTGAAGGTGGTATAGAGACCGTACCCGTGTGAAGGTGAGAATAGAGGACCGTATCCCGGTGTGAAGGTGTTATAGAGGACCGCTACCCCGGTGTGAAGGTGGATATAGAGACCATACCCGTGTGAAGGTGGTATAGAGACCGTACCCGGTGTGAAGGTGGTATAGAGACCGTACCCGGTGTGAAGGTGGTATAGAGACCGTACCGGTGTGAAGGTGGTATAGAGACCGTACCCGGTGTGAAGGTGGTATAGAGACCGTACCCGGTGTGAAGGTGATATGAGAGACCGTACCCGGTGTGAAGGTGGTATAGAGACCGTACCCGGTGTGAAGGTGGTATAGAGACCGTACCCGGTGTGAAGGTGGTATAGAGACCGTACCCGGTGTGAAGGTGGTATAGAGACCGTACCCGGTGTGAAGGTGGTATAGAGACCGTACCCGGTGTGAAGGTGGTATAGAGACCGTACCCGGTGTGAAGGTGGTATAGAGACCGTACCCGGTGTGAAGGTGGTATAGAGACCGTACCCGGTGTGAAGGTGGTATAGAGACCGTACCCGGTGTGAAGGTGGTATAGAGACCGTACCCGGTGTGAAGGTGATATAGAGACCGTACCCGGTGTGAAGGTGGTATAGAGACCGTACCCGGTGTGAAGGTGTATAGAGACCGTACCCGGTGTGAAGGTGGTATAGAGACCGTACCCGGTGTGAAGGTGGTATAGAGACCGTACCCGGTGTGAAGGTGGTATAGAGACCGTACCCGGTGTGAAGGTGGTATAGAGACCGTACCCGGTGTGAAGGTGGTATAGAGACCGTACCCGGTGTGAAGGTGATATAGAGACCGTACCCGGTGTGAAGGTGATATAGAGACCGTACCCGGTGTGAAGGTGATATAGAGACCGTACCCGGTGTGAAGGTGGTATAGAGACCGTACCCGGTGTGAAGGTGGTATAGAGACCGTACCCGGTGTGAAGGTGGTATAGAGACCGTACCCGGTGTGAAGGTGGTATAGAGACCGTACCCGGTGTGAAGGTGGTATAGAGACCGTACCCGGTGTGAAGGTGATATAGAGACCGTACCCGGTGTGAAGGTGGTATAGAGACCGTACCCGGTGTGAAGGTGATATAGAGACCGTACCCGGTGTGAAGGTGGTATAGAGACCGTACCCGGTGTGAAGGTGGTATAGAGACCGTACCCGGTGTGAAGGTGGTATAGAGACCGTACCCGGTGTGAAGGTGGTATAGAGACCGTACCCGGTGTGAAGGTGGTATAGAGACCGTACCCGGTGTGAAGGTGGTATAGAGACCGTACCCGGTGTGAAGGTGGTATAGAGACCGTACCGGTGTGAAGGTGATATAGAGACCGTACCCGGTGTGAAGGTGGTATAGAGACCGTACCCGGTGTGAAGGTGATATAGAGACCGTACCCGGTGTGAAGGTGGTATAGAGGACCGTACCCGGTGTGAAGGTGGTATAGAGACCGTACCCGGTGTGAAGGTGATATAGAGACCGTACCCGGTGTGAAGGTGGTATAGAGACCGTACCCGGTGTGAAGGTGGTATAGAGACCGTACCGGTGTGAAGGTGGTATAGAGACCGTACCCGGTGTGAAGGTGGTATAGAGACCGTACCCGGTGTGAAGGTGGTATAAGAGACCGTACCCGGTGTGAAGGTGATATAGAGACCGTACCCGGTGTGAAGGTGATAAGAGACGTACCCGGTGTGAAGGTGATATAGAGACCGTACCCGGTGTGAAGGTGGTATAGAGACCGTACCCGGTGTGAAGGTGATTATAGAGACCGTACCCAGGTGTGAAGGTGATATAGAGACCGTACCCGGTGTGAAGGTGATATAGAGACCGACCCGGTGTGAAGGTGATATAGAGACCGTACCCGGTGTGAAGGTGATATAGAGACCGTACCCGGTGTGAAGGTGGTATAGAGACCGTACCCGGTGTGAAGATGGTATAGAGACCGTACCCGGTGTGAAGGTGGTATAGAGACCGTACCCCGGTGTGAAGGTGATATAGAGGACCGTACCCGGTGGAAGGTGATATAGAGACCGTACCGGTGTGAAGGTGGTAGAGAGACCGTACCCGCTGTGAAGGTGATATAGAGACGTACCGGTGTGAAGGTGGTATAGAGGACCGTACCGGTGTGAAGGTGGTATAGAGACCGTACCCGGTGTGAAGGTGGTATAGAGGACGTACCGGTCGTGAAGGTGATATAGAGGACTCGTACCCGGTGTGAAGGTGAGATAGAGACCGTACCCGGTGTGAAGGTGATATAGAGACCGTACCGGTGTGAAGGTGATATAGAGACGTACCCCGGTGTGAAGGTGGTATAGAGACCGTACCCGGTGTGAGGTGGTATAGAGACCGTACCCGGTGTGAGGTGGTATAGAGACCGTACCCGGTGTGAAGGTGGTATAGAGACGTACCCGGTGTGAAGGTGATACAGAGACCTGTACCCGGTGGTGAAGGTGGTAAGAGACCGACCCGGTGTGAAGGTGGTATAGAGACCCGTACCCGTTGTGAAGGTGGTATAGAGACCGTACCCGGTGTGAAGGTGGTATAGAGACCCGTACCGGTGTGAAGGTGATATAGAGGACCGTACCCCAGGTGTGAAGGTGACATACAGACCCGTACCCGGTGTGGAAGGTGTATAGAGACCGTACCCGTGTGATAGTGGTATAGAGGACCGTACACCGGAGTGAATGGTGGATATGAGAGACCGTCCCGGTGTGAAGGTGGTATCAGAGACGTATACCGGTGTGAAAGGTGAGATAGAGACCTACCCGTGTGAGGATGTATAGAGACCGTACCCGGTGTGAAGGTGGTATAGAGACCGTACCCGTGTGAAGGTGGTATAGAGACCGTACCCGGTGTGAAGGTGATATAGAGACCGTACCCGGTGTGAAGGTGGTATAGAGACCGTACCCGGTGTGAAGGTGGTATAGAGACCGTACCCGTGTGAAGGTGGTATAGAGACCGTACCCGGTGTGAAGGTGGTATAGAGACCGTACCCGGTGTGAAGGTGGTATAGAGACCGTACCCGGTGTGAAGGTGATATAGAGACCGTACCCGTGTGAAGGTGGTATAGAGACCGTACCCGGTGTGAAGGTGATATAGAGACCGTACCCGGTGTGAAGGTGATATAGAGACCGTACCCGGTGTGAAGGTGATATAGAGACCGTACCCGGTGTGAAGGTGGTATAGAGACCGTACCCGGTGTGAAGGTGTATAGAGACCGTACCCGTGTGAAGGTGGTATAGAGACCGTACCCGGTGTGAAGGTGGTATAGAGACCGTACCCGGTGTGAAGGTGAATAGAGGACCGTACCCGGTGTGAAGGTGGTATAGAGACCGTACCGGTGTGAAGGTGGTTATAGAGACCGTACCGGTGTGAAGGTGATATAGAGACCGTACCCGGTGATGTAAGGTGGTATAGAGACCGTACCCGGTGTGAAGGTGATATAGAGACCGTACCCGGTGTGAAGGTGATATAGAGACCGTACCCGGTGTGAAGGTGGTATAGAGGACCCGTACCCGGTGTAGAAGGTGATATAGAGACCGTACCCGGTGTGAAGGTGATATAGAGACCGTACCCGGTGTGAAGGTGGTATAGAGGAACCGTACCCGGTGTGAAGGTGGTATAGGAGACCGTACCCGGTGTGAAAGGTGGTATAGAGACCGTACCGGTGTGAAGGTGGTATAGAGACCGTACCCGGTGTGAAGGTGATATAGAGACCGTACCCCGGTGTGAAGGTGATATAGAGACCGTACCCGGTGTGAAGGTGGTTATAGAGACCGTACCCGGTGTGAAGGTGATATAGAGACCGTACCCGTGTGAAGGTGGTATAGAGACCGTACCCGGTGTGAAGGTGGTATAGAGACCGTACCCGGTGTGAAGGTGTATAGAGACCGTACCCGGTGTGAAGGTGATATAGAGACCGTACCCGGTGTGAAGGTGGTATAGAGACCGTACCCGGTGTGAAGGTGGTATAGAGACCGTACCCGGTGTGAAGGTGGTATAGAGACCGTACCCGGTGTGAAGGTGGTATAGAGACCGTACCCGGTGTGAAGGTGGTATAGAGACCGTACCCGGTGTGAAGGTGGTATAGAGACCGTACCCGGTGTGAAGGTGGTATAGAGACCGTACCCGGTGTGAAGGTGGTATAGAGACCGTACCCGGTGTGAAGGTGGTATAGAGACCGTACCCGGTGTGAAGGTGGTATAGAGACCGTACCCGGTGTGAAGGTGGTATAGAGACCGTACCCGGTGTGAAGGTGGTATAGAGACCGTACCCGGTGTGAAGGTGGTATAGAGACCGTACCCGGTGTGAAGGTGGTATAGAGACCGTACCCGGTGTGAAGGTGGTATAGAGACCGTACCCGGTGTGAAGGTGGTATAGAGACCGTACCCGGTGTGAAGGTGGTATAGAGACCGTACCCGGTGTGAAGGTGGTATAGAGACCGTACCCGGTGTGAAGGTGGTATAGAGACCGTACCCGGTGTGAAGGTGGTATAGAGACCGTACCCGGTGTGAAGGTGGTATAGAGACCGTACCCGGTGTGAAGGTGGTATAGAGACCGTACCCGGTGTGAAGGTGTATAGAGACCGTACCCGGTGTGAAGGTGGTATAGAGACCGTACCCGGTGTGAAGGTGGTATAGAGACCGTACCCGGTGTGAAGGTGGTATAGAGACCGTACCCGGTGTGAAGGTGGTATAGAGACCGTACCCGGTGTGAAGGTGGTATAGAGACCGTACCCGGTGTGAAGGTGATATAGAGACCGTACCCGGTGTGAAGGTGGTATAGAGACCGTACCCGGTGTGAAGGTGGTATAGAGACCGTACCCGGTGTGAAGGTGGTATAGAGACCGTACCCGGTGTGAAGGTGGTATAGAGACCGTACCCGGTGTGAAGGTGGTATAGAGACCGTACCCGGTGTGAAGGTGGTATAGAGACCGTACCCGGTGTGAAGGTGGTATAGAGACCGTACCCGGTGTGAAGGTGGTATAGAGACCGTACCCGGTGTGAAGGTGGTATAGAGACCGTACCCG
The DNA here is from genome assembly GCA_030390025.1 of Squalus acanthias. Lineage (NCBI taxonomy): Eukaryota > Metazoa > Chordata > Chondrichthyes > Squaliformes > Squalidae > Squalus > Squalus acanthias. Next base: position 456,711 of record JASTWF010000309.1, read on the forward strand.
GTGTGAAGGTGGTATAGAGACCGTACCCGGTGTGAAGGTGTATAGAGACCGTACCCGGTGTGAAGGTGGTATAGAGACCGTACCCGGTGTGAAGGTGGTATAGAGACCGTACCCGGTGTGAAGGTGATATAGAGACCGTACCCGGTGTGAAGGTGGTATAGAGACCGTACCCGGTGTGAAGGTGGTATAGAGACCGTACCCGGTGTGAAGGTGATATAGAGACCGTACCCGGTGTGAAGGTGGTATAGAGACCGTACCCGGTGTGAAGGTGGATAGAGACCGTACCCGGTGTGAAGGTGATATAGAGACCGTACCCGGTGTGAAGGTGGTATAGAGACCGTACCCGGTGTGAAGGTGGTATAGAGACCGTACCCGGTGTGAAGGTGATATAGAGACCGTACCCGGTGTGAAGGTGATATAGAGACCGTACCCGGTGTGAAGGTGGTATAGAGACCGTACCCGTGTGAAGGTGGTATAGAGACCGTACCCGGTGTGAAGGTGGTATAGAGACCGTACCCGGTGTGAAGGTGATATAGAGACCGTACCCGGTGTGAAGGTGGTATAGAGACCGTACCCGGTGTGAAGGTGGTATAGAGACCGTACCCGGTGTGAAGGTGGTATAGAGACCGTACCCGGTGTGAAGGTGGTATAGAGACCGTACCCGGTGTGAAGGTGGTATAGAGACCGTACCCGGTGTGAAGGTGGTATAGAGACCGTACCCGGTGTGAAGGTGGTATAGAGACCGTACCCGGTGTGAAGGTGGTATAGAGACCGTACCCGGTGTGAAGGTGGTATAGAGACCGTACCCGGTGTGAAGGTGGTATAGAGACCGTACCCGGTGTGAAGGTGGTATAGAGACCGTACCCGGTGTGAAGGTGGTATAGAGACCGTACCCGGTGTGAAGGTGGTATAGAGACCGTACCCGGTGTGAAGGTGGTATAGAGACCGTACCCGGTGTGAAGGTGGTATAGAGACCGTACCCGGTGTGAAGGTGGTATAGAGACCGTACCCGGTGTGAAGGTGATATAGAGACCGTACCCGGTGTGAAGGTGGTATAGAGACCGTACCCGGTGTGAAGGTGATATAGAGACCGTACCCGGTGTGAAGGTGGTATAGAGACCGTACCCGGTGTGAAGGTGGTATAGAGACCGTACCCGGTGTGAAGGTGGTATAGAGACCGTACCCGGTGTGAAGGTGGTATAGAGACCGTACCCGGTGTGAAGGTGGTATAGAGACCGTACCCGGTGTGAAGGTGGTATAGAGACCGTACCCGGTGTGAAGGTGGTATAGAGACCGTACCCGGTGTGAAGGTGGTATAGAGACCGTACCCGGTGTGAAGGTGATATAGAGACCGTACCCGGTGTGAAGGTGGTATAGAGACCGTACCCGGTGTGAAGGTGGTATAGAGACCGTACCCGGTGTGAAGGTGATATAGAGACCGTACCCGGTGTGAAGGTGATATAGAGACCGTACCCGGTGTGAAGGTGGTATAGAGACCGTACCCGGTGTGAAGGTGGTATAGAGACCGTACCCGGTGTGAAGGTGGTATAGAGACCGTACCCGGTGTGAAGGTGATATAGAGACCGTACCCGGTGTGAAGGTGGTATAGAGACCGTACCCGGTGTGAAGGTGGTATAGAGACCGTACCCGGTGTGAAGGTGGTATAGAGACCGTACCCGGTGTGAAGGTGGTATAGAGACCGTACCCGGTGTGAAGGTGGTATAGAGACCGTACCCGGTGTGAAGGTGGTATAGAGACCGTACCCGGTGTGAAGGTGGTATAGAGACCGTACCCGGTGTGAAGGTGGTATAGAGACCGTACCCGGTGTGAAGGTGGTATAGAGACCGTACCCGGTGTGAAGGTGGTATAGAGACCGTACCCGGTGTGAAGGTGGTATAGAGACCGTACCCGGTGTGAAGGTGATATAGAGACCGTACCCGTGTGAAGGTGGTATAGAGACCGTACCCGTGTGAAGGTGGTATAGAGACCGTACCCGGTGTGAAGGTGGTATAGAGACCGTACCCGGTGTGAAGGTGGTATAGAGACCGTACCCGGTGTGAAGGTGGTATAGAGACCGTACCCGGTGTGAAGGTGATATAGAGACCGTACCCGGTGTGAAGGTGGTATAGAGACCGTACCCGGTGTGAAGGTGGTATAGAGACCGTACCCGGTGTGAAGGTGGTATAGAGACCGTACCCGGTGTGAAGGTGGTATAGAGACCGTACCCGGTGTGAAGGTGATATAGAGACCGTACCCGGTGTGAAGGTGGTATAGAGACCGTACCCGGTGTGAAGGTGGTATAGAGACCGTACCCGGTGTGAAGGTGGTATAGAGACCGTACCCGGTGTGAAGGTGGTATAGAGACCGTACCCGGTGTGAAGGTGATATAGAGACCGTACCCGGTGTGAAGGTGGTATAGAGACCGTACCCGGTGTGAAGGTGGTATAGAGACCGTACCCGGTGTGAAGGTGGTATAGAGACCGTACCCGGTGTGAAGGTGATATAGAGACCGTACCCGGTGTGAAGGTGGTATAGAGACCGTACCCGGTGTGAAGGTGGTATAGAGACCGTACCCGGTGTGAAGGTGGTATAGAGACCGTACCCGGTGTGAAGGTGGTATAGAGACCGTACCCGGTGTGAAGGTGATATAGAGACCGTACCCGGTGTGAAGGTGATATAGAGACCGTACCCGGTGTGAAGGTGGTATAGAGACCGTACCCGGTGTGAAGGTGGTATAGAGACCGTACCCGGTGTGAAGGTGGTATAGAGACCGTACCCGGTGTGAAGGTGGTATAGAGACCGTACCCGGTGTGAAGGTGGTATAGAGACCGTACCCGGTGTGAAGGTGGTATAGAGACCGTACCCGTGTGAAGGTGGTATAGAGACCGTACCCGGTGTGAAGGTGGTATAGAGACCGTACCCGGTGTGAAGGTGGTATAGAGACCGTACCCGGTGTGAAGGTGGTATAGAGACCGTACCCGGTGTGAAGGTGGTATAGAGACCGTACCCGGTGTGAAGGTGGTATAGAGACCGTACCCGGTGTGAAGGTGGTATAGAGACCGTACCCGGTGTGAAGGTGGTATAGAGACCGTACCCGGTGTGAAGGTGATATAGAGACCGTACCCGGTGTGAAGGTGGTATAGAGACCGTACCCGGTGTGAAGGTGGTATAGAGACCGTACCCGGTGTGAAGGTGGTATAGAGACCGTACCCGGTGTGAAGGTGATATAGAGACCGTACCCGGTGTGAAGGTGATATAGAGACCGTACCCGTGTGAAGGTGGTATAGAGACCGTACCCGTGTGAAGGTGGTATAGAGACCGTACCCGGTGTGAAGGTGGTATAGAGACCGTACCCGGTGTGAAGGTGGTATAGAGACCGTACCCGGTGTGAAGGTGATATAGAGACCGTACCCGGTGTGAAGGTGGTATAGAGACCGTACCCGGTGTGAAGGTGGTATAGAGACCGTACCCGTGTGAAGGTGATATAGAGACCGTACCCGGTGTGAAGGTGGTATAGAGACCGTACCCGGTGTGAAGGTGGTATAGAGACCGTACCCGGTGTGAAGGTGATATAGAGACCGTACCCGGTGTGAAGGTGGTATAGAGACCGTACCCGGTGTGAAGGTGGTATAGAGACCGTACCCGGTGTGAAGGTGGTATAGAGACCGTACCCGGTGTGAAGGTGGTATAGAGACCGTACCCGGTGTGAAGGTGGTATAGAGACCGTACCCGTGTGAAGGTGGTATAGAGACCGTACCCGGTGTGAAGGTGGTATAGAGACCGTACCCGGTGTGAAGGTGGTATAGAGACCGTACCCGGTGAAGGTGGTATAGAGACCGTACCCGGTGTGAAGGTGGTATAGAGACCGTACCCGTGTGAAGGTGGTATAGAGACCGTACCCGGTGTGAAGGTGGTATAGAGACCGTACCCGGTGTGAAGGTGGTATAGAGACCGTACCCGGTGTGAAGGTGGTATAGAGACCGTACCCGGTGTGAAGGTGGTATAGAGACCGTACCCGGTGTGAAGGTGGTATAGAGACCGTACCCGGTGTGAAGGTGGTATAGAGACCGTACCCGGTGTGAAGGTGATATAGAGACCGTACCCGGTGTGAAGGTGGTATAGAGACCGTACCCGGTGTGAAGGTGGTATAGAGACCGTACCCGGTGTGAAGGTGGTATAGAGACCGTACCCGGTGTGAAGGTGATATAGAGACCGTACCCGGTGTGAAGGTGGTATAGAGACCGTACCCGGTGTGAAGGTGGTATAGAGACCGTACCCGGTGTGAAGGTGGTATAGAGACCGTACCCGGTGTGAAGGTGATATAGAGACCGTACCCGTGTGAAGGTGGTATAGAGACCGTACCCGGTGTGAAGGTGGTATAGAGACCGTACCCGGTGTGAAGGTGGTATAGAGACCGTACCCGGTGTGAAGGTGGTATAGAGACCGTACCCGGTGTGAAGGTGGTATAGAGACCGTACCCGGTGTGAAGGTGATATAGAGACCGTACCCGTGTGAAGGTGGTATAGAGACCGTACCCGGTGTGAAGGTGGTATAGAGACCGTACCCGGTGTGAAGGTGGTATAGAGACCGTACCCGGTGTGAAGGTGGTATAGAGACCGTACCCGGTGTGAAGGTGGTATAGAGACCGTACCCGGTGTGAAGGTGGTATAGAGACCGTACCCGGTGTGAAGGTGGTATAGAGACCGTACCCCGTGTGAAGGTGGTATAGAGACCGTACCGGTGTGAAGGTGGTATAGAGACCGTACCCGGTGTGAAGGTGGTATAGAGACCGTACCCGGTGTGAAGGTGGTATAGAGACCGTACCCGGTGTGAAGGTGGTATAGAGACCGTACCCGGTGTGAAGGTGGTATAGAGACCGTACCCGGTGTGAAGGTGGTATAGAGACCGTACCCGGTGTGAAGGTGGTATAGAGACCGTACCCGGTGTGAAGGTGATATAGAGACCGTACCCGGTGTGAAGGTGGTATAGAGACCGTACCCGGTGTGAAGGTGATATAGAGACCGTACCCGGTGTGAAGGTGGTATAGAGACCGTACCCGGTGTGAAGGTGGTATAGAGACCGTACCCGGTGTGAAGGTGGTATAGAGACCGTACCCGGTGTGAAGGTGGTATAGAGACCGTACCCGGTGTGAAGGTGGTATAGAGACCGTACCCGGTGTGAAGGTGGTATAGAGACCGTACCCGGTGTGAAGGTGGTATAGAGACCGTACCCGGTGTGAAGGTGATATAGAGACCGTACCCGGTGAAGGTGATATAGAGACCGTACCCGGTGTGAAGGTGGTATAGAGACCGTACCCGGTGTGAAGGTGGTATAGAGACCGTACCCGTGTGAAGGTGGTATAGAGACCGTACCCGGTGTGAAGGTGGTATAGAGACCGTACCCGGTGTGAAGGTGGTATAGAGACCGTACCCGTGTGAAGGTGATAGAGACCGTACCCGGTGTGAAGGTGGTATAGAGACCGTACCCGGTGTGAAGGTGGTATAGAGACCGTACCCGGTGTGAAGGTGGTATAGAGACCGTACCCGGTGTGAAGGTGATATAGAGACCGTACCCGGTGTGAAGGTGGTATAGAGACCGTACCCGGTGTGAAGGTGGTATAGAGACCGTACCCGGTGTGAAGGTGGTATAGAGACCGTACCCGTGTGAAGGTGGTATAGAGACCGTACCCGGTGTGAAGGTGATATAGAGACCGTACCCGGTGTGAAGGTGGTATAGAGACCGTACCCGGTGTGAAGGTGGTATAGAGACCGTACCCGGTGTGAAGGTGGTATAGAGACCGTACCCGGTGTGAAGGTGATATAGAGACCGTACCCGGTGTGAAGGTGGTATAGAGACCGTACCCGGTGTGAAGGTGGTATAGAGACCGTACCCGGTGTGAAGGTGGTATAGAGACCGTACCCGGTGTGAAGGTGGTATAGAGACCGTACCCGGTGTGAAGGTGATATAGAGACCGTACCCGGTGTGAAGGTGTATAGAGACCGTACCCGTGTGAAGGTGGTATAGAGACCGTACCCGGTGTGAAGGTGATATAGAGACCGTACCCGGTGTGAAGGTGATATAGAGACCGTACCCGGTGTGAAGGTGGTATAGAGACCGTACCCGTGTGAAGGTGATATAGAGACCGTACCCCGTGTGAAAGTGGTATAGAGACCGTACCCGGTGTGAAGGTGGATATAGAGACCGTACCCGGTGTGAAGGTGGTATAGAGACCGTACCCGGTGTGAAGGTGGTATAGAGACCGTACCCGGTGTGAAGGTGTATAGAGACCGTACCCGTGTGAAGGTGGTATAGAGACCGTACCCGGTGTGAAGGTGGTATAGAGACCGTACCCGGTGTGAAGGTGATATAGAGACCGTACCCGTGTAAGGTGGTATAGAGACCGTACCGGTGTGAAGGTGGTATAGAGACCGTACCCGGTGTGAAGGTGGTATAGAGACCGTACCCGGTGTGAAGGTGATATAAGAGACCGTACCCGTGTGTAAGGTGGTATAGAGACCGTACCCGGTGTGAAGGTGGTATAGAGACCGTACCCGGTGTGAAGGTGGTATAGAGACCGTACCCGGTGTGAAGGTGGTATAGAGACCGTACCCGGTGTGAAGGTGTATAGAGACCGTACCCGGTGTGAAGGTGGTATAGAGACCGTACCCCCGGTGTGAAGGTGGTATAGAGACCGTACCCGGTGTGAAGGTGGTATAGAGAACGTACCCGGTGTGAAGGTGGTATAGAGACCGTACCCGGTGTGAAGGTGGTATAGAGACCGTACCCGTGTGAAGGTGATATAGAGACCGTACCCGGTGTGAAGGTGGTATAGAGACCGTACCCGGTGTGAAGGTGGTATAGAGACCGTACCCGGTGTGAAGGTGGTATAGAGACCGTACCCGGTGTGAAGGTGGTATAGAGACCGTACCCGGTGTGAAGGTGGTATAGAGACCGTACCCGGTGTGAAGGTGGTATAGAGACCGTACCCGGTGTGAAGGTGGTATAGAGAGACCGTACCCGTGTGAATGGTATAGAGACCGTACCCGGTGAAAGGTGATATAGAGACCGTACCCGGTTGAAGGTGGTATAGAGACCGTACCCGGTGTGAAGGTGGTATAGAGACCGTACCCCGTGTGAAGGTGATATAGAGACCGTACCGGTGTGAAGGTGGTATAGAGACCGTACCCGGTGTGAAGGTGGTATAGAGACCGTACCCGGTGTGAAGGTGGTATAGAGACCGTACCCGGTGTGAAGGTGGTATAGAGACCGTACCCGGTGTGAAGGTGGTATAGAGACCGTACCCGGTGTGAAGGTGATATAGAGACCGTACCCGGTGTGAAGGTGGTATAGAGACCGTACCCGGTGTGAAG